>CAODLS010420411.1:0-11323 GCA_948243855.1 Flueggea neowawraea | reverse complement strand
GTGACTTTATTGATAGGGTTCTTTGGCATTCTGGACTCAGTGAGGTAGTTTGAAGTTGTAGTCAATACTCTTTTGTGCGGCCTCAGATTATCCCATTTTGTTAGATGCTCCACGCTGGGACATTTATGGGTGTATGGTTCTGTATAAATATTTTCATATCTTGAATGGTTTAGTATTTATAGATATTATTTATAATTATATTATGAAAACTCGTGTTTTAAAAAGCTTGGATTTTTATTTGGTTAATGAATACTTTTAAAACGGTTTTAAACTTGTTCATGCTAAATTTGAATTTGAGTTTTAGTCTCCGAAACTTGTACGAGATGGGCCGAGCATATTTAGATGGTTCGTCTCGTAGACTGGCCCTGATCCAGAAATGAGTTGTGACAGCTAAATCCCATTTTTTTAATCTTATTCTTAAAATGCCAAATTTGATTAAATAAAAGCCAATTTTTCATCATTTTTTTTAATTTTCTCTTTGTTCAATTTTCTCTCTCCTCTCTTCCTCTTTCCTTAACCCCCTCCTCAACCTTAGCCGCCCTTTTGACTTCTCTCTCACCTCATTACCTTTCCTCTTTCTCCATCGCTCTCTCTCATCACAAGAGCAAGCTTCTTGGATCTGTTACAATTGCAAATGGTGGAGTGCCTAACATTGGCGGCGAAGTGGCAGTGATTGAGAAAGAGGAGGTAAATGCCTGCATCGAAGATTTCCCTTGGCGAATGAGGCATGGTATCGATTTTTGTTATTGTAGGAGGTGGCAGTGGTTACAACTTCTACTGATTTTGTGCAACAGAGTTCACTTTTGTGTTGGTTTTGAGTGAATTATTCTTTGAGGGAATGTGATTTTTTGTTTGATAGTCGATATGAGATTTAATGCTTGATTTGGCACTGATACGTATCTGTTTTCCTTTTGATTTTTTTTCTTTTTGCAGCCTTTTAGACTCGAAATCAAGGAAGAAGTAGTTGGATGTGGTTCTCGTTTTTTTGTTTAATTTTTAATTGTTGATGATTTGTTGTTGAGATTTTTGGTGGTGATTGGGCGGCAACAACAACGATTGTGTTTTTTTGTTGAGATTTTTGGTGTTGATTGAGTGGTGGCAACAGATCTAGGGTTTTGTGGAGGATGGATTAATTGGGTGGTGGAACCTTAGTCATTGTGTTATATTTTTTGCAGATTGATTTTGTTGATTTTCATTTAGTTTGATTGATTTTGTGCAAAGATGACTGCATTAGGAGACATTCGTAGACTTTTGGATACATTCGTATACCATTGGATACCAAATTAATTATCATTAAATATAATTAAAGTCGTAAATATGTTTGCAAAATAATGACTTGAAGATCTTTGGAGACATCTAGAAATATTTGGAAACATCTGGAGATATTTGGAGAATTCTGGAGACTTTTTGGGAAAAAATTACGACTTGAAAATCTTCGGAGACCTTCAAGTTAATCAAAAAATAAAAAAAATATAAAAATTACACCAAAAATTCATTAAATCAAATTTCTTATTAAAAAATTTGTGACATTTTGGAGACTTATGGAAACATTTGGAGACTTTTGAAAGCACCTAGAGTCATTATGAGAAATTATATAATTTTGTTATTGAAATTCAATTTTCTGTGAAAAAACCATCGCGAAAATATCTCAATTTCTCCTAAATATGGTGTTTTTCAAATAAGATCTATTTTTCTGACATTTTTCAAAATTGGTATCATAGAAAAATAATTTTTAAAATTAGTATTTTATTTTGATATAAAGTGTGATTTCCCCTAATTTTGCCTAAAAATATTGTAATTGTTGTTTTGATTAATTTCCTCAAAAGGCCGTTTTGTGTAATAAACCCAAGCCTTCAGGCCCGTGAACTATAGAAGTGAAGCCCTTCAATTTTGGGGTGGAAACAGAAATCCACAAAAAGCAGAGGAGGCGTCATTTAAATTCATTTTGTTATATAGCCAGTCACTAGGGTTTATTCACAACCTCTGCAGCTGGGATTATCGAACAAGTCGCCGCAGGAGGTACCCACCTCACTCCTTCCCTCTCTCGTGTTTGCTTGCCCACAAAAATCCTCATGAGCAATCTGTTTTTATCTTCAATCTTTTCTGTTTCGTACGTTTATGAGCATTATCTGTATTGTGCTTTATTTAACTGTTTAGGTTCATTGTCTTAGAAGTGGTTGGAAGTGTTTTTGTATTTAGTTTCTCAATAAGGTTTAATCTTGACGCCTTTTCTTTCATGAGTTTGAGTTAATTTGTTTTTGTATTGTCTTTTTACATATTGCGAAGAAATGTATCGTTTGTTGATTTGTTTGACTTGGATATATTGATTTGTGAAGGAGGAGAAGCAGAATCATCAGCCGCCATGGTGAAGTACTCCAGGGAGCCCGATAATCCCACCAAGTGTAAGCACCAGCAATATTTTATGCTTTTCATGATTTCATCCATTATCGTTTCGATCTTTTGTGGTAACGCGTTTGTGGCGTTCGTCTGCAGCTTGTAAGGCAAGAGGATCTGATCTTCGAGTTCATTTCAAGGTATTGCGATCTGTTCTGTATCTTTGTTTGATGATATTTCTGGTGGGTGGTTTAAAACTGAAGAAAAAGTCAGGGGTCTGTTGCCAAATCTGAACAGACACTCTCGTAAACTTCAGGGAAATCAGATTCATTGTTATTGGGTGAACCTCTGTTCTTTTTGTGGCTGAAGGTTCAGTAAATGATGGGACATTTTTTTTCTTAACAAAATGTTTACAAGTCAGATATTGCTATTTATGTTTTTATGGTCTGAAAAATGAATAACAAAATGTGGTTTTATCCTTATAAATATCTGGAAAGATATACACCATAAACTGTGTCCCCCCCCCCCCCCCCAACCACTTTTTATGGTTTGAATGCACTAGATGGAGTTGTGTCATTTTCTGGAAACCCTTTTGTTTTAACTTGGATAACTCTTATAAATTGAATTTTGGTGAGATCTTTTATTTCAGTTTCTAAGCCCTGAGCAGGCTTTTTTTCTTCTTGTGAACGGGGCTCTTGTAAATGTCTTGAAAATTAAATGCATTGTTATTGGGTGAACCTCTCTAATTTCTGAGTGACTGAAGGTTCAATAAATGATGTAATATCTAATTGTATGAACTTCTACCAAGGTTCAATAATGTCTGGAAAATTAAATGCATTGTTATTTGGTTTACGGGATTTTGACTAATTTGTCATTGTCATTTCTTGTATAGAACACAAGGGAGACAGCCTTTGCTTTGAGGAAGTTGCCTTTGGCAAAGGCTAAACGGTACTTGGAAGATGTAATTGCTCACAAACAATCTATTCCTTTCCGGCGTTTCTGTGGTGGTGTCGGGCGTACTGCTCAGGCAAAGAACAGGCATTCAAATGGACAAGGACGTTGGCCTGTTAAATCTGCCAAATTCATTTCAGATTTCCCTATCTGTAAATAGTTATGCTGAGGTATATTTTCTATTCAAAAGTCTTGTGAATTTCATTTGTGAACTTAATTTGTTGTGACTTTGAATTCTTTTTGAACTCTTATCATCTGAACGTGATTTTGAAAAATTTCAGGTTAAGGGTTTGGACGTTGATGCTCTCTACATTTCGCACATCCAAGTGAATCAGGCACAGAAACAGAGGCGTCGTACCTACAGGGCACATGGAAGAATCAATCGTAAGTCTAGAATAACTATTTACAGATACTTCTTTTTATTTGTTTGTAATCCAAGATTGAGTGAATTATTGTTATGTTCCGTCAGCTTACATGTCCAGCCCATGCCACATTGAGTTAATTTTGTCAGAGAAGGAGGAACCCGTCAAGAAGGAGGTTAGTGCTTTGGTTTTGTAATCTGAATTGTCCGAAGGTGATAGAATTGTTTACCTTTAGGCTTTCTGTCGTCGATACTCATTCCTAACTTTGTTTTGCAGCCGGAGACCCAGCTGGCAGCTAGCAAATCCAAGTAGTGTCGAGTCCTGTGCAGCCGTGTTTCATCTTAGCGTGTTGCTATTCGTAGGTTATCGATTAAATGTCTGCCGGCTGAGTTTTGTTTTCATTTGGAGGGTTAACTGTTAGTTGTTATGTTATCTACAATGAGCTGTTGTTTACATATGTTGACCAGTTTTGTTTATTCTCAACTATATTGAGTTCTTTGTTCCGAGGATTTCCGCGGGAAGTAGGATGATAAATTCCTCAACTATTATTACATCATATATGAAGTAGCATGAACACACGAGACGTGCTATAGATTTATATGTCATTAAGGGCTGTAATTGAGTAGAGCTGAGCTCGAACTCTTAGTGCTCGAGCTCGGCTCCGCTGAAAAACCCTGAGCTCGAGCTGAATTCGAGTTTTAATTTATGTTTGAACTCGATGTCATCCGCTTATCAAATTATTTTTATCACGCAATCTTGTGGTTGGAAAATTCAGCTGCTTGAGGGCAATCTTTACCTAGGTCATCAATTTGTAATTTGTTCAACAAAGTGAGTTTTGCAAAGACGTTTTGTCCAATAGCAAGCCACTTAAACTAATTCTCAAAATTTTCTGGTAGCCTTAATCAGCATGCCTAATTCGCGATTTGCTTTTGCAATGCAATTTATAAGTAGTTTTCTTTTTATCGAAGACCTAAGGCACGATGGTCTTCAAATCTGCAAATTCGATTCTAAAAGTTTTAGAATTATATTACGTGACTAGCTTAGTACTTGGTAGTACCGAACCGAATACCCATACGGAAAATTGTTGATATTTCACTTTTTCTGAATGGTTCTGTATCTTGAATAATTTCCGTACTGAAAAGAATAACCAAAATTAATACTGAAAATTATATATATATATATATCAGTTTGAATTGCTGCAATTTTGGCTCTACCGCCTGAATTATAATTTTCTTTATTTTTACATCATTCTTCATCACATATTTTAAATATAGAGGTGAATATTTAATATGCATGATGAAGAATGATGTAAAAATAAAGTTCAAATTGTAGAATCGGCCATATCATAACATACGAATGTACGGATGAGAAAAAGCTTTTTGAAACTATTATATCTTTAAATATTATTTATAATTACAAATATACTTTTATTTTTTTAAGATTATTATATTCTTATTTATTTTTTATAATTACAAATATACCCTTATTTTTTAAATAATTATAAATACATTGATTTTTTAAAATAAAATTTGTAATTATCTCAACAAAAAATCTTAACTTTATCTATTTCAAAAAAAATCTAACAATTTGTAATTATCTTAAAAAATATTTTTTTTTTAAAAAAAACTCTATCTATTTCAAAAAAAATCTAACAATTTGTAATTATTTAAAAAAAATTTAAATTTCATTTTAAAAATATTTAATGATTTGTAATTATCTTAAAATTTAAAGATAATTATCTTAAACAATTTGTAATGTCTTGTTTTTCATGCTGATAATTTGATCATCTTAAACTACTAGCCAAACAATTTGCTTTTTCAATTGACTTTTATCTTAGACTATACGCATTACGTATTTTATTTTAAAGATAATGAAATTATTGATATCATTATGTGTTAGTGATAGATATCATCCACTTTACAATTACTTTGTTCTTATACACTAATTTTTTAAAATATATACTTCACCCTATATAAATTAATTTTGAATATTCTATTAACTAACTTACAGTTGTAGCAAAATCATGCATAATATTTTACAGGAAGAGTTTAAATACCTATTGTGTTTTGATTATATTTGTGCTATTTGAAATATATTTTAATGTATAAAATGAAATATATTCTAATATTTTATTTTAATGATCATGTAATTATTGATATAATTATGTGTAATGATAGATATCATCTGTTTTACAATTACTTTGTTCTTATACACTAATCTTTTAAAATATATACTTCGCCCAATGTAAATAAACTTTGAATATTCTATTAACTAGTTTACAGTTGTGGAAAAATCATTCATAACATTTTAAACAAGAGTTTAAGTAACTATTTGTGTTTTGATTATATTTGTGCTATTTGATTAGTGTAATGATCTTGCAACAATTTATTTCACACTAAGATTTGGAAAATTTCTATTTACTTTTCGAAAGATCCACTCATATGTCTAAAAGAAAAAGAGTTTGACAATTGGGAAAAGCACAATGATTGTTGAGTATAATGTTCACTCAATTATATATTCATTGTTTGATAGTCATCATTAATTTGTGTCGAGTTTAGTGTAGTTAAATAAAGTGAAATTGTAATTCTATTGAATTTATACTTGTTTTTGAGAATAATATATGATTTTTAGATCATATAAAAATAAAAAAGATAATATTAAAAAGATAATGAAGTAATCACCATTCACTTTTATATGTTCATTAATTTGTACTCTTTATCTATGTTATTATTACTCTTTAAAAAAGTATTAAATAAACTAATTACTTAGTTAATTGATAAATTACTATATATTTCTCTTATTAATAATTTAAAGAGAGTTGATGTAGACAAATTTAATAGATATATTTTTAAAAATTCAATTAAAGAATGACAATATTTTAGTCATTATAACACAAAAAAAGATAAAGCACTAAGATCTTCTTACATGGAGTTTTTATTGAACAACTAATTAGTTTGATGCATATTAAAATTTTTATTTTATATATATTGTAATTGTATAAAATTTTTTATCACAATTAAAATAAAATAATATTTTAAACATAATTATTCAACAATTTAATAAAAACATAAATCACGCGCAATGCGCGTGTATAAAAAAACTAGTATAATAGAAATGCAGCTTCTTAAACTAATATTCTTAACCATTTAAATCTTTTAATTAATATTCAAATTATAATAAATCAATAATACACCTTATATACAAAAATTTTGATATTATTAACTGCATTTTATTTATATATATTTGACTTTTTGTTCATTTAACAAAATATTGTACATATTATTAAAGGAGAATCACACAAATAGGCAACAAACAAAAAAAAAACTTCACAAATAGCACCACATGTCTAAAGCATACAAAAAATAACAACACGAAATAAAATATTAAAAAATAATACAGTTTGACCCCGTGACCGCTCGTTAGAAAGTTGACATCGCGTTGACTAGACTCTTTTCACCTGCAAAAATGAGTACAACACGAGAACAACACAGAGAACAAATACCAATAAAATGAGTACAAGTTATTTAAGTCTTGTTGATTCACCAAGTGCTTAAAACAATGAGTACAAAATGAGAACAAACAAGTACAAAAAAGGAACAAAATGAGTATAACCTAAAAACATTGGAGACTAGAAGCTTACTATTTTCTTTGTTGTTCAGTAAAATAACGACTACATTCACAAAAAAATGTTTACATAATGAGTACAAGTTATTTTCTTTAGTTTTTTTTATCATTTGGTTAAATTATAAATACAAACATGTACAAATAAGAACAAAATAAGAACAAAGCAAGTACATTCGCAAAAGAATACTTACACAATGAATACAAGTTATTTTATTTAATTTTTTCCTTATTATTCGGTTAAATTATGAGTACAAACAAGTATAAATGAGAACAAAACGAAAACAAATACAAAACGAGAACATAACGAATACAACTCAAAAATAGGTATTATTTTATAATTTTACAGATTAATAAGGATACAGTGTAATTTTTCCACATTTGGGGTTGCAGCTAGGATTTTTAAATCCTAGCGACCGCCCTTTCCATTGCCAGCTCTCTCAGCCCTCTCTTTCACAGTCTCACTCCTAGTCGTTCTCTTGCTCTCATACTCGCACTTTCGCTCTTCCCATCTCACTTTCTCTCTTCGTCGGTCGTCCTCTCACTTCATCTCACAATTGCCTCTCTATCCTATTATCGCCTATCTCTTAGATGTCACCGCTGCAACTCCATAGAGGCAGGAGTAGATCGCGACTTACTCTGAGGAGAATTGAGATCAATTGCAAAATACCCCTTTAAAGCCAAATCTGCATGTTATTAATATATGTACAATTCAGTAAAACTTTGTATCTAACACTATAACAAATGCTTGTAAGAACTCTATCCTTATCAGGGACTCCTCCTTAGAAAATGCAAGAGTTTGTTTCTCTCCAAATACTATATACAGTGCTTGCAAATGCGACCCTTCTAATCTGTGATTTTTTGCTTTTGGAGCCCTCCTTTCTAGCAAACCAATTGACTTCCCTCCCTCAACTAACTGGCCTTCGTGCAATCTGACACTTGCTAAGAATCCTTCTCCATATACCACATGTAAAAGAGCACTCAAAGAAAAGATGATTCACTGTTTCCACTCCATCACCACATCAAACAAAAGTATCATCCACACAAATACCCCATTTCAACAGCCTGTTTTTAGTTAACGGTCTGCCTTTTATAGCCAACCAGCAAATGAAGGCATGTTTTGGAATATGGTTTGTGCCCCAGACTAGTCGCCACCATGAGACCTTGGCAGCGTTTAGTCTGATTCGATCCCAAGCACTCGCAATAGTATATGATCTAGTGCTTGTGAGGTTCCATCTAATACAATTTGGAACCTCTTCCTGCACTCTAAGTTGTTTAACCGTAGACCATGTCTCAGCAAGTTGAGCGTTATAAGGTCTCGGTAGCCTCCATCACCCCTTATGCACCATGTCCCTAACCAGAGCAGTTCTGGCAATAGAAGAATTCTCTATACATATGTCATCGCACCAGTCCACTATGACTCTACCTCCTAGCCACAGATCAAACCAGTAGGAAAAGGACTTGCCATTTCCTAGATTATACCCAAAACAATCCTTAAAAGTATTTCTCAACTGCAACAAATGTCTCCAACTCTAACTATCATAACGAGTCTTCACAATGTCCCAACAACTTAATTTTTTCAACTTATTATGGCTCACCCAAGTCGCCCAGAGGCTTTCTTTGTTTGTCAGCAAAACCCATATATTTTTGCCTACTGCAGCATAGTTCCAAGAGGCCAAATCTTTGATCCCTAGCCCTCCTTCCTGTCTAGTAAATAGATCTCTTTGATAGCCACTAAGTTTTTCTTATTATCCTCACCTTTTCCAGACCAAATAAAATTTCTGGTAAATCGATCAATTTCTTTCCAGACAGCAACAGGTAGAGCAAATACAGAACATAAGTATACATGTAAACTACGTAATACTGAGTTGACAAGTTGAACTCTACCTCCATATGAAAGATTCCTCGACGCCTAGCAAGTGATTCTGGAAAGAATTTTCTGCAATACAGCAGAGTAATGCTCTTTCTTAAGCCGTGTTGAGACCAAAGGAATCCCCAGGTAAGTAACTGGCAAGTGTCCCTCCTAGAATTTAAGAAAGTTTAGTTTTTTCCTTTTTTCAGAATCCTTAACACCACTAAAAAAATATGACACTCTTAGTGTCATTTACAGTCAGCCCTGAAACTTCTGAAAAATGTTCCAAAATATGCACAATATCCTTCACAGCATGCTCCTTGCCACCACTGAAAATGAACAAGTCATCAGCAAATATCAGGTGGTTAAGCTTCAAACTGGCACATCCTGGGTGACACTCAAAGGATTGTGGAATTTTTTCAACAAAACATCTTGATAGATATTCCGTGTCTATAACGAGCAGTAATGGGGAGAGAGGTCTCCTTGTCTCAATCCTTTCTTTCCTGCAAATAATCCCTCTAGGCTTCCATTCAGCATAACAGAGAACATAGGGGTCCTCACACATTCCATAATCCACTTTAACTTCAATGGAAATTGCAGACCTATAAGACATTCTTCCAAAAAATCCCAAGAGACCGAATCATAGGCCTTTTTAGGATCTACCTTAAGCGCACACTTAAGTTTTCCCTTATGTTTATGATAGCCTCGAACAAGTTGATGATGCAGAAAAACATTATCAACAATTCTCCTGTTCTTTACAAAGGCAGACTGGTTCAGAGAGACCATAGACTTCATGACTTGTCCCAGCCTTCCTGTCAGTATCTTAGAAATAATTTTATACAGGACTGTGTAGCAAGATAATGGTCTGTAATCAGCAAAACCTGCTGGCTTTTGCTTCTTAGGAATAATCTCCAAGGCACTAACATTTACTTGCTTCAGTAGCTTCCCCGCAATGAAAAATTCCTTAACAGCCTGGGTAATTTCTATCCCAACAACATCCCAAGCTTGCTTAAAGAAATATCCATTGAATCCATCTACTCCAGGCACTTTATTAATATTTATTGACCACATCGCAGTCTTAATCTCTTCAGTAGAAATTTGAGACTTTGTTCTACTGTCACACAGTTACCAACCCTAAACATCTCATATTCAATAGTTCCTTTATTTCTATTATCTTCCCTCAACAAACTATGATAGAATTCTACCACGGCATGTGCAATCTGCTTAGGATCCTGGATAATAACACCAACAACATCTATAAGATAGCAATACGATTGTGTGCAATAGGAGCCTTAAGGGAATAATGAAAATATTTAGTATTGAGATCACCCATCTTCACCCAATCCACTCTAGATTTCTGCCTGTAGAAACTTTCTTCCTGCAATTTTAAACTCCGAAAATGAATAGCTATTGCTCTCTCTTCAACCATAAGAATATTATTTGTTGGCTCCTTTTGAAGATCACATTGCACTTGATCCAACTTCTCCCTGCATCAATTTACTCTATCATCTGAGAAGGCTACTCTATAAGCCCCTTCAATTCTTTCTTATTTCAGTTTAGTGTCACGCACTTAACCTTTCATTCTAGCTAATGCACGCATAGAACTTAGTAAGCCTTAGAGAGTGTTTCAAGTGAAACGAGATGAGCGAGCTAGGCAATGAAAGGTTTAAGTGTGGTAGAAAGTGAGTATTAAACAATTAGTGCTTGTTGGAATATAAGCTTTGTATAATTGCATAAAGTATGGATGTATATTTACAAATGAGAGGAGTAACCTTTATATAAGCATTTCACCTCCTCAATCTGTGGCTAAAATTACTTGGCCTAGAAAATTTTATACAATTCTTATGTACAAAGATGTTCCAACAAGTGTCGGAACATTCTGGAGTTTGAGTGAATGTTGTGGTGTAGGCATAGTATGGAAGTTTTTAGAATAGTGTAGAAAAGTATAGAATAGACAACACAACTTGAAATTTTCCAAAAACTTCTTAACAACTCCATGTCTTAGCCAATTTTCTTCATCCTCCAGTACATTCTAGAGATTTACTTGGCAAGGCTTGGTAGTCCACACACTTAGCTATTTTTCCGTAATTCTCTAGCTCATTCTAGAGACTTCCATGTCACTCACTTTGATCTAGGCCATTCGTGCCATAATTTAGCCAAAATTTGGCCTAGACAAAATGGTCCGTGACATTAGTCCAAACCC
>CAODLS010420374.1:0-14028 GCA_948243855.1 Flueggea neowawraea | reverse complement strand
CCTGTACTAAGCACATAGATGACCTCCAATGTGCAAAACACACGCAACACAACCCTGAAACTCACAACCAACTCAATGGTCAACATCCCAACTCGAAATCACTTCAAGCATACATAAAACCATTTAAAACAACCCACTTCCGCCAAATTTCCACTGTTGAACCTGGATTTGATCTTAAAAGTTCAGTACAGTATGCAAACAATTTAGAGAATTGTTTCATTGTGTCTCCAAATATTTTCTTCAAACAGGCATTTTTCACCATCCAAGCCTTGGAGCGACTAATTTCATAACATGTCTCTTTTTTCACAGCATCAATTAGTCCAACCAAGTTCCAATCTAGGATAGCTCGAAACCTCTCCAAATAATCTTCATATAAAAAATCATCAACCAAATGAAAATTCTTAAACACTTTATTACAAGAATGTTTCAACTGAAGTGACTTGATTTGCACTGTCGGATCGCCTCCTCCCACCTATGATGCCCAAATGCGAAAATAGCATTTTTTATCCACATGACACTTAGCCTCACATATTACCTTGTCTTTGGTAGGAAAGTATTTATGCCAACGATTCTTAATCGACCACACCTTGACTGCTTTCTTGAATTCTTCGAAAGTGCTAAACAACATCCCCTTAACAAAGTGGGGATTCTTGCCATCTCGAGTTACATCAAATTCAGGAAATTTTTCCTTGTCCTTATTATCACTACCATCCTCAACATTGAAAACGTCATCATTAGCAAAGTCTTCTTCCAAATTACCATAATCATGATCACAAAGTATATCAGCATAAGGATTAGACAACTGTGCTCCTTTTCTGTGTTGATATTTTCTTCGAAACCTTCCTACAAGTTCTTGGTAGTTCTTGTCATTAACATGTACATGAAATTCTTCATCAACAAATTCATCTTCACTTTCATTTACATTGACATGCATTTTTTGTACTTCATCGGTCGTTTGTGCATCTTCCACATGCACTTCTTCCTCAATCTCCTTAACAACATCATGTACAAATAACTTCTTCTTAGCTCTCGGAGAAGGTCTAGCCTGAGTCCCACTATAATTTCGCTCCCTATAAATTTGCATTGAACAGTCGATACTATCCAAAAAACCTTCCTAATCATGCTTAGTGTTCCAATGAACACGATCCAACCGTGACCTACCAAACAGTTCAGTCTTTGCATCATTCAAGAAGTTCTTTACATAAATATCTACCATCTTTGACTTAGTGACTACAACACACATATGAAACACATCCTCGAAAAGGCTTCTTTACGTGCTTAAAGAAACACCTTACACATTCAGTTACTCCCAACCTCAATAACCACTTGTTGATGATATCTAATGAAATTTTTTCAATATGACACCAGTCGAAATATTCAATTTCACCCTCTACGTAGCTCCATTCCCTATGTCACCGTTGTACTGGAGCCTAATGGTGAAATATGGAGTAGCATGATTTGTAATATACAAATAAAATACAAAATCAAACATTTTATTCATGAAACTACGTACTAAAATTAACCAATAAATGAAGAAACCATACCAAGCATAAACCTCAGTAGTTTATTTTTTACCAATTTAAAAACCCCTAGAATATGACATTTTGAATATGACATACAAAGGAAATTCATAACCAAGGTGAACTACCACTGACATATTATTTAATAGACACTAACATGAATAAATACCATAGTAAGATGGTGGGGTTAATCTTACCATACGTGGGTGCCACACAACAGCGTAGTCTTCGATAAGGACACCAAATTGGATCCATGTGCACGCCCTGATAATGTAGTTGACCCCATAAGTTTGTCCTAAAGTCAGACAAATGCCACCTATTTTTTCTTTCCTTTCTTTGGAGACCATTGCACAAACCTAATAATGCCTTTGAAAAAATCACCTATATGGAGACATAAAGATACAAAAAGAGAGATAAAAAGTGCGAAAGAGATTGGGATGGGATTTAGTGCATATTTTAGTGCGAATCAAGAAGAAAGATCGGCTTGGAATGGGACAATCCAAATAAAAAGGTTGATATGTGTGTTCTACTGGGGAGTACGATTTTTTGGGGAAAGTAAAGGGTTGGTTGGGTCAAGTCTTATTTGGGTTTTAATTTGGGTCGGATCGGGTTTTAGACCAGCAGTGGTTTAATGTCCATGTCATCATATTAACTTCCCCATGTCATAGTTTGATGTGTTAATGCATAGGAGCAATGAAATAACTTAAACAATCATTTTTTTGGCTTTTGGGCAATACACGGTCATCTTTAAGGACTACATAGATGTTGCATTGCATGGGATGACCTTGTGGTGGCTTATGTGGGTTGTTTTCCATGAAAATTGAACACACAGATAGAAAAATTAGGACATGGTCGTGGTTGTGTCTGTGGGCTACATTGGAGTGCAAAGTGTGACATTTTAACCAAGACATGACCAAAATGAAGCCTTCCACGACTGTGAAGCCAAGACACGAGCACAACATGGCAGTCCACGATAATGTCTTTAACCGCGGGCACCTCTAGGACTTAAAAACATGTGTTTCAATGATTACACGAATAGAAATTTCATTGCACAGGCATGGATGTGCCCGTGTCTTGCAAGAATGTGTTATTTCAGTTCTTTTAAGCCTTGGAATGAAACCTAACAAAGGGGCCCCATTCTACATCAAAAGATCGATTTTTTGAGAGAAAAATCATTTGGTTTTAGCAAGAGATTGCTTTTGGAGTGGATTTTACGTCAATATTGAGAAGATTATTCAAGGGATTGGAAGATTTCATCATGGGTTTTCTTTCTCTTTCTAGCTTTTCTTTGAATCTTGTTTTTTTTTTGTTCTCTGCAACAATGAACTAATTCTTTTCATGCATCTAGATGTTATGAACCCTAAGACATATTTGTGATTGGGATTGTGTTATTTCATTCAATTATTCAAGAATTGATGATTCATGTATGATTTATTATGATTATTGTCGAATTGATTTTGGATCCACATCGATTTGACATTGGTTCATACAAGAGCAATCGAGAGATTCTTTGTATCATTAGATCACTCTTAGATGAAATCATTTGTATGCAAACATAGAGATAGGTCAACATAAATCCTTTGAATTTGGGCCAAACCTAATAGTGAAGCTCATAAAACGATAATACGACGCTATGGGTTTTAATTAGGAAGAGATTCTGATTAATCAACTTAGTGTTAGAAGTTAATTGACTCGAGAGAGTGATTAGCATATTGGTATGTCGTGGCCTACACCTAAGACTAAGGCAAGTGTACCTATCGCCTATAGCTAGTGGACCCCTAAGTACCGAATGTCGTATCCCTCAGAGACTATGATTATTAGCTACTCACTCTTCCTCTATTATCTAGCCGGTAAATTAATCGATTTAGAATAAATAAAATAAATGCAACATAACTTGGAAGCCAACACACTCAATTAAAGGACATAACAATTAATGTGAGACGCCACCTAGATGCAGAATCCCCCTAGACCGAATTAAGTGACAACGAATCGTTATTCAAGAAATTATTCAGGCAATTGGACCGTGGAAATTCCTATGATATGTTAACCTCTATCTCGAGTTAGCTATCGCCTAATGACTAAGTTGATTAATCAGAATCTATTCCTAAATTGAAACCCCTATCGTTGCTTTATTGGTTGTGAATTTCGCTATTAAGTTTGACCCTAATCCGAAGGATTTATGTCGACCTATCTCTAGGTTTGCATGCAACTCCTCTCAATTATGAACGTTCAATTGCACATAGAATCTCTCGATTACACATGCACGAAACAATATTGGAATCGATAGGCTAGAAACAATCAACTCAACAATATGCAATATAAATTATAATTGAGTTGCAATTCCACAAATCAATTGAATGAATAACAAAATGCCATCAATCACATAATCTATCTAGGGTTCATCACGTCCAAGTGCACAACGAAATTAGTTCATAGCTTTAGAGATATAAACAACAAAACCAAAGAGAAATCTAGAGAGAGAATGAAAACCCATGATGAATCCTCCAATTCCTTGCGAAATCTCTTCGTTCTTGATGTCAATTGATTCTCCTGTTGTTCTCCACGTTCTCTGACTTTCAAAGGCTGTGTTTTTTATCTCCAAAGTTGGCTCTCCTTCTTCCAATGCCGAAACCCACTTAAATAGGCGAAATAGGGCATCTGGGGTAAGAAACGGGCACGACCGTGCCTCCGTCCGTGTGCATCAAATATCACTCAAATTTGTGGCTTGCATAAGACACGGACAGAAAATCCCATCCTTGCCCAACCCCCTCTTGCTCGTGCCCATCTCACTTTGTCTGTGTCCAAATTGTTTTAAGCTTCCAGTATAGTACACAGACATAAACACATCCGTGCTCAAGTCCGTGGGCAAGTCCACGACCGTGGACTACAATTCCTATCTGTGTGTGTTCAATTTTCCACAGTTTTGCACATTCAAAGCTGTCCACGATTGTGTCTTGTGCATCCTAGGTTGTGTCTCACTCCAAATGCCTCAAATGTCATCATCTAAGCCTTGTTTCGACTTGCTTTCATTCGATTCATCAAGACAACATCAATTAACCAGAAAAACACAATACAAAGCGTAAAAGTACCAAAACTAATGATAAACGCTCAATTCATATTCAAAACAATATAAATTTAACCACATAAATATGCACAAATAGGCGTTTAAAAGAGTCAGGGCAGGGTTAGGGTTTCAAGCAAGAAAGAAACTGAACGAAACAAATGGCGAGGCACATAGTTACTTTCGAGAGCTCATATCGAGAAAGAGACATGCACAAATGTCTGCAGCTTATATGTGTTGAAAGAGACATGTACAAAGGTCTGCTTATATGGGTTGAAAGAGACAACACATGGGAGGAAATGACAACGTTTTGTTTTTTGGGAAAGTAAAGGGTTGGTTGGTTGGGTCGGGTCGGTCTTGTTCTGGTATGAAATTGGTTGGATCGGGTTTTGAGCCAGCATTGGTTTAATGTCCACATCATCATCAATGTGGTACTTTTTAGTGACATGTCACGCATTGTTAGCAATCCAGGCCAGACATTTGTAAAATCCAGCGAGAGTACCGTTTGGGAATGAAAAACAATATCGAGTGACCCTCCTGCAATAAAAGTGACTTTAATGACCATACATCAACAAATTAAAATTCAAAGTAACCGTGAATAAGATTAACCCGCAACCCATCGGTAGTGCATTTTTCTTTGATGCAATACTTACTTGAGAGATTAAGGCCATAAAGCAACAACTCTTTGAAATTAAATTAAGAGTAAGAAATTTTACAGTCACAAACTATCGAATCAGTAATTTAGCCTTTGAATTGGAAGTTGATTTTGGACGATTCAGTTCTGGTTCAGTCGGCAGTTCTGGTTCGCTAGTTCGGACATTTCAAACCAAATTTTTTTATTTTCTTAAAAAAATGATGTCGTAATCAATTGTTTTTAAATAACGGTGTAATGGAGATGGACCGGTTGGCCCGCTAGTTTGAGGGTGTTTGAATAGCCAGTTAACCAGCGGTTCAAAACTTTGATTCGAACCATCAGTTAACCAGCAGTTCAACAGTTTTAGAGTTCATTTAACCGAAATCAAACCGAGTTTTAGTGGTTTATGCGGTTCTAGTTGGGATCTGATTCCAGGCTGAACTGGTCCCAAATTGGTTATGTCTAAAAGAGAAGGGGACTCTGGAGAGAAAAAAAATTAATAAAAGGAAAAAAAGGACTCATAAAAAAAGAATAAAGAAAAAGGCTTGATAAAAAATAAACGTTTAACAGATGTGTCTCCTAATATTTTTCATTTTGGAATCGACGCATGGCCACGGTTTATGAACCGGCGGTTCAGGTTTAAAGAAATCTTGAACCATAACGAAATCGTCTAGAGCTGCTTTTGGCCAGTTCAGTTCCGATTCTAGTTCGATTTCGATTCAGTCAGGTTCGGTCAGTGGTTCTGGTTCGCCTATTCAGATAGTTCAAACCAATTCTTTTATTTTTTTAAAAAATAATATTGGAATCAATTTTTTTTTATTTTTTTAAATAATGTTGTATGGAGCTGGCTGACTAGCTCGCTGGTTTGAGGCTGTTTGAACTGCCAGTTCATGCCTTCAGTTCGAACCATCGATTGACTGACGGTTCAACAGTTTAATAGCATAGGAATTTTATATGAAAAACTCTAATAATAATGTCTAATTTTTGTTTTAAAAAAATGAACATAACATGTAATTGCATGATAAAAAAATGTATTATTAGAAAAATAATAAACTTTATAATTGCAAAATAACCGAAAATATGACATATTAAAAAATTCTTACAATTACTAAATAGACACATTTACATAAATTTTTATTCTAAAAAAGAATTTTAGATCTTCATCTTCTAAATTTAAAAAAAAAAAAATGTTCGTGAAACATTAAACTACAAGAAAAAATTGTAAACAATATTAATTTGAAAAATATGGAGAATAATTATACACACTTAATTTCAACGTATTTCAACTTTACACAAATAATTATATTAATTTAAAAATAATAAATTACAGGTTATCGATGATGATGATTTTTTCTCTTTTTTAATATTCTTTGTCTCTTGTGCATGCTAACCATTGGTGCTACCGACTACTGCACTAAAAACATCTCCTCAATAAAAGAAATATAAATAAATAACCTTTAATATGCGAAGAACTTTTGGAAATTTTGGGATTACAAGTTACAAAAAAAAATTATAAAGACAAATTCGAATATAACTAAAATTTAATAATTTTGGTGAAGTGATAATTTCTAACCATTTTTTATTGTCAAATATCTTAAGCTTTCTATAAAGTTAAAATTTAATTTTAAAGTTTTAATTTTTAGGTAATAACTTTATCAATGTTAAATATTATTCATATCATATAGAAAAAGCCTATTATTTATTAGTACAGATTATTATCTATTAAAAATTTTATATTTCATATAATCTGGTGAAATCCCAACAAACAAAAAATAGCCTCAATGTCAGCAGTTCATTTTCAAATCAATGATCACCAACTAAAAAAATATGCTACGGACGGAATTTGTTTTTTAAATAGAAGACGTGGACAAACTAAGAAAGTAAATCCATTTCCAACCCAAGGATACTTATAAAAAAAAAATCAATGATACACAGAACACAAATAGCTTCCATAATCGAACTAAAAAAGAATGATGACCACACTTCATAGGAAAAAAAATATAGCCTCAATGTCAAGAGAAAAAACGAAGGCATCAGTAACATTTAAGAAAAAAAATCAAATATAAAATACCAAATAAAATTTGAGATATAATTATAAATTGGCTTACTCAAAAAGTTGGACTTTAGATCGTCAGTGTTGAGTTTATGGAAACGAAGAAACTTATAATGCAAAACTTCACTCGAAATTTTGTTGTCACATTCATTAACAACGGAGAATCGGGTAAGTGATTGTTCCCTTAATTTTCTTCGAAGAAAGCTAAAAGGACAACACTACTCTTTGGATTGAGATTGTCAGAGCTTGCCAAGAAATTTAAGATTCTTCTAACCAAAAATTAAAAGTGATTTAAATAAGATTTGCACTCAATGAATCCAACTTCATTAATCAAACATTTGGGAATGATGAAAGGGACATAAATCATTCACTATGGGTCATCTTGCTTTTTTGATAACAATAGCAAAATCACAATGCCAAAAGTTTACAAAGAACTGATGACACAATTACTAATAATCAACAAAATTGTGAAACAAAGGTTGAGCACAATAACAATTACTGAGGAAACTTGATAAAAATAGAAAACAATGCTGA
This sequence comes from Flueggea neowawraea, assembly GCA_948243855.1. Lineage (NCBI taxonomy): Eukaryota > Viridiplantae > Streptophyta > Magnoliopsida > Malpighiales > Phyllanthaceae > Flueggea > Flueggea neowawraea. The sequence continues at coordinate 6,226 of CAODLS010420374.1, read as the reverse complement.
TGACACTATTGTAAACAAAGTATTGGACTAATGGTTTTGTAATGGGTTGATTTGTGAATTGAGTTGAAGGTCCTTTTCTCGTGTCTCCCCATGCCTATTTATACTGTTTGGATTGTTCCTTTGTGCCATCTTGAAGATTTGACCTTGATTCTCCATTTAATCTTGTTTCCATTGATTTCTCCATGCATTTCTCGAATTCCCTGTACTGTCCCTATTTTACAGTAATTTTAGAGCTGACTTTCCTTATGTTGCCCACTTTGTCCCTAAGTCGAGATTTATGCATATGCCACCCACCGAGATCCTCAATACTGTCGCATGTCTTGCCCTTATTTTCCCTGTAAATTTGGCTTCCTTTTACTGTCCTTGATTTTTAGCAATTGTACATCAAAGTTTCCTTCTGTTCACCATTTAAGGGATTTGCAAAATTCTACCACAAACAATTGGCCCTCACTTGTTCTTGGTTTGAGCAAAACCATGAACACAGATAAAAATCATTCTCTTCAACTATCCCCTGGTTGGTTGGCCCAACTGTGTAACATCCTTATATTATCAATGTCATTTAAACTGTATTCATACAATCACATATAATAATATACCATTGTGGAAATCCAACTAGACAATCCATTTTTCTTATGCAAACATAAACATATATATATATATATCAGTATAAGTCATATATATAACCTAATTTCAAAACTTTATACACACAAGTCAAAAGACTTAGCTAACTATACATATGCAAACACTGAGGAGGAGGGAATCTAAAGCACTAGTCGACCGACCTGTGACTTATTTTGCTATATACAAGCTCCAAGTTCAAGTCAAGAAAAAAGACCTATCAACATTGGTGACCTAGAAAAATATTTGCACTTTATATGAGTCGCAACTCAATAAGCATAAATTATCATAGATCAAACTTAGGTAAACACAAGCATATATCAAATGTCACAACCCAAAGTCAGGCAATGACCGGCGTATGGGGCGGACCGTCTATGGGAGTCCGGCTTATCTCGCACAAGACTCAAAGTTACAAATAAGTACCCATTCATTTATTATTAACTAATTTTATTAAAATAATATAAAGCCATTTTGGGAGAATTATGTAACTCATATGAATAATATTAAAATAAAATAATACATAAGTGTGTAAAAACATAATAGGTAATAATCATCTCAAATACAAAACGTGAAAACCCGATAAGCCACAGTGTATTAGCGTGGAGCTCTAAGCAAAGGAGGAGAGCCCGGACAAAAGGGCGTCACTCACCAAAGTATACAGACGCCTCACTGAGATGCAAAAGCTGAACAGGTGCCGACTCCAAGTCAACCTGAAAATGTTAGAGGGTGGGTAAAACTCAGTGAGGAATAACACTTCAGATCGCTTCATACGTGCGTCACAGAGTCTGGTATGAAAACATTCGAAAATACCACATGCAATATACTTATATATATATACGTATACACTCTACGCATAATATTGCTTCAAAAACATTATTTGAAAACCTTCACAAATAGACAAAATGCATAGTATACATATACAGAGTATATAACATATGCGGATAGGGACCAAAATAGATAGATAAAGAAGGGGGGACTGGGCCACCCGTCAGATCAAACAGAGCATGTGGTCTGGTCGGACGTACGACTACCATATTACCTTAGTAACTGGGTCTTCTCAGGGCAGCGGTATACCAAAGGCTACGTTGCCTCGTAGCTAGGTGTCCTATAATCCAAATATATATATATATATATATATATATGTACCATATATTAAACCAAATTTCAATTTAATAATCACCCAAGCCAGATTATTAAATAGCCAAGTCATTATTAAGTCAGATTTCATATGTAAGTCGTACACATCAAAAATATAATAATTTTCAAAAGACACAACCTATGCGTCTGAAGCTGTTATTCTCTCACCTGAGAGTCCAAGCAAAGTCCACAATTCAATCTCCACCGGTGGGTAGCTGCTCGTGCTGGCAACCACAAGGAGTTGTACAGACAAAACCGAACAATTATCAAAATGTGGTACTGTGACAATACCAAATGCAAAATATGCAAATTCAAATGTAGACCCTCGAAGTCGCCCCAAAATATTACTGAAAGTGAATCCGTCACTTTCAACTCAAAATTCAAAATCTATGAAACCGTTCCCGAGGTATTATGTAGTTACCAACTCGCATTCCATAAGTCAGAATCCCCAAATTCTAACCCGAACTCTCAGAAATCGTGGATTAAATTCTGACTCGTAAAATTACGAGTCAATCCCTATAACTCCAATAATCACAACCTATCCCTTAACTCTCTAAAATTTACAAATCTACCTACGGCAGAAAATATTTGCAAAAACACCCATACTCTGCCGCGTTGGAAAAATATTTGCAAAAATGCCAAAATTACGTTCCGCTCGATTCTCTACAAAACCAGACGACCATTCCCACTCAATTTCACCTCCTGAACATGAATCTAACCTAAAAATTCATAGACAAACACGAAATCATCCTAAAATCATCAAAACCCGTTCCTACATCTATCTCTCTCAATTCTTCAAATTAGTTGATCCAAAGCTTGAATTATGTTCCTACAAGTCCCCTCTGACCTATTCTAACATCCACCAACATGCATAAATTCAGAAACATCATAAAATCAAAATTTTAGAAAGATTTAGCCTAAATTTGCATGTGTGAATCAATGGATAAAATGGAGTTATAAATGAAGAAAGGATGTTAATCTTACCTCTGAAGTTGTTTAGGAACGTTGGGGAAGATATTCAGAGAATTTCAGAAGAGTTTGAAGTGAGAAATGGAGTGAAATGGCAGAAAATGTCGGGTTGGATGCGTTTTAAGTGTTGCAGATCAAAACACACCGTTTTGACATTTTCAAAGGCGATGTACGTCATTTTATGTGACAACGTACGTTGTGGTGATGCACAACGTACGGTGTGCCTCACAATGTACGTCGTGATGCATGCAGTAGCCACTGTTTTGAGGAAACCACACATCGACGTACGTTGTTCCCTGACAACGTACGTTGATCATCCTCGCCCCAGATAACGTACGTCATACGAATACAACGTATGTTAAGCTACCTTTCCAAATAACGTACGTCTTACTAAACGTGCTACGTACATTGTTCCTCTCCAGCCACATACTCGTCATCTCACGCTTCCCTATGTGCATCGAACTTCCCTCGAGGTTCGATAACACCTAGTTCTCGATAAACGTGTCTGATTATCTTCAAGATCAATTGGAATCGGTTGAAAATATACAAGAATTCAAACTGGAACAGACAGAATGTTACATCAAATAATTGATTAACTATGTCATACAAACATATGCATATGCCTCTGTATTTCATTTTATATGTTGTGACCAAGCAAGATAAGTATTACGTCGGGATTCCTGTATACCATTGTGCAATTGTTTGGCCAGTACCGTATGAAATTTGATCTGAAAGTATCCAGGATGAAATTTGACCTGAATTTGACCCGAAGGTCTCCAGTATGAAATATGACCTGAAGGTCCCACTGTGTATATTTTGCGAATACAAAAGCATGATGGTCACAATACCTTTATTAAGTCTAGTATGAATGCATCAACATTTGAAACATTTGATAATCAGTATCCATATAAAAGTATTACATTTCATAAAAACAATATGCAATCTCAACATATACATATAGCAAACAATATGAAGATTCTCAATATATAACATCTATCACATCAATTCAACTAGTTGCCCAATATGTCCAAGTAATCATATAAAGTGCACATCTCTTAATACAAATCATATAATGCACATTTGAATCATGGATTTATTTCCAACCCTGCAAATCATGGATTCTAATGTCCCTAAGTCAGCAAGAATCAATGATGTCTGTAGACGCAGGAGATGGGTGCTACCTGAACCTACTGAGATGATCACAAAGCAAGCCTGGAGCAAAGCCAGGCAAGTGGGCATAAATGTGACACAAACTGATATGGTCAAATGGAAACCCACATGCACAGGAGTTTTTACTACTAAAAGCACTTAGCATGAATTTAGAGACAAATCACCTTGTGTATCTTAGAGTAAGCTATTGTAGGGTAAGGGACATATTCCCATATACAACTTCATTATGTACCTGGCAATCTAAAATAGACTGGCTGTAAAAACCAGACTTTTTAAATAGGGGGCAACGACAGATGACATATGTGTGGTATGTTCTTCTTTCTCTAAAGATATTAAGCATATTTTCTTTGTTTGTCCTATCATTTGTAGAGTTTGGGAAGAATTATTGTGAAGGAGTTGTATTATAAGAGGTCGTTTGACATGGCGGTGCAAAGTTAATTGGTTTACTAGAAAGACTAAGGGTAAGAGTCATCACAACCAAATTTGGCATGTACTTTTTAATGCCACTGTGTACTAGATCTAGATGGAAATGAATGTGGTGATCTTTAAAAATGACATTTTCTGCCATGAAAGAGTGATGCAAAGAATTTTGGGTAGTGTTAGAGATAGATTTTGTGATGCAAATTTATGGCTGCAGTTAGAGGTGATTTTTAGGCATTTTTTTTGGGGTGCTTTTTGTGTTGTACAAGTTTTGAGATGCCTCTATCTTGATTCTCCCATCTCTCAGGCCATAGGGTGAGCCTCGAGCTCAGTGGTGATGTGGGTTTGCCCGGGGGGGGGGGGTGTTTGAGATATATGAGGTGTTCGTTTAGATAGAGATTGACAATATAGGGGTAATCTTAGAGTTTTTGTCTCTTTGTTACAGTTGTATACATCATTTTTTGGCAATAAAGTATATATATTCTCGCCAAAAAAATAAGATGACAAAAATTCTGTTTTATACCATTCTGGCCAGTCCCATTTTTCTCTAGTTTTGATCAATAAAACAGAATTCTTTTACTATCAAATTTTATCCACATATACTAGACATATAATGTTGTATTTGTACCAAATTTGGGCCCTTATTTCAATGTAAAACAGTATGTCCAATGTTTCAAAGTTACAACTTTATAACATAATCACTTCATGTGGTTAGCCTATAGTATATTGAACCAAACTCTCATTATTCAAGTCCAATTATAACCAAAAATTGCAGAAATAATATAGACACATATATCAACAACTTTTTTTCTTTGACCAACAAATTATTACGTTGTTATGGTTTTCAAAACAAGAGATTAAAACTAGATAGTGTTACTGAAAAATAGGGCACTCTAAGAGCAACACTCAATTCAACCACCCTAACTCTTTCTATACATTCCAAATCACCACAAGCTTCTTCAAACTCATAGAAGACATAATTTTAAACAACTTTCACGTGTTAATACACATCAAAATCAGTCTCTAAATAGCTAAACAGAACAATGCAATTTTGGCCAGAAATCAAAACCCTAAATAGATCCATCAACCAAATCATGCAAATCTATGACTAAATCATGTTATACTACAATAATTTACAAACCCAAACCCTAAAAAAATACAAGGATGATTAATATGCAAAGAGGAAGAAAGAAATTTACTTTGTTGATTAGAAGCAAAAGCAAAGGCTGCAAGAATTCCTTATATAATCTTATTTTTGGCGATTTCTAGCTTTTCTACTAAATTTTCCCACCAAATCAGCCTTTTCTCTCTTCTTCCCTCTCTATCTCTGTTATTATAAGTCTAAGCAAAAAAAATGAATCTGTTATCATGCCTTAATTCATGTTTTATAATGATAAAACAAAAGCATGAGGTGTGCTGCAATGACAAGATGATTGGGAGGTCCAATAGGAAGATTTTGCTCTTCTTTTCAATTTGGTCATTATTCTATGATTTTGCCACTTTTTGGTACTGAAATCTCTAAACTACTAAATGCAAAATACCAATCTTTATCTGGAAACAAAACCTACAGAATCACTAAACCACGCTTTTTCCATTGTTTTGCATTAACTTTATTCTTTGTATTTATCTTTCCCACTGATCCACCATTTAACATTTCTATAAAATTTATAAGGAATTTTAATCTATTTCAACAAATAGAAATAAATGACATCTTATTAGACTCTTTTTCTTGTCGTATAAATGTTTTAAGCCATGTCCAATAATGCTAATATAATTCATACGAATGCAAGTGTTCATATGAATATGCTTTATGTCATGTATGCTTCTAAATATGTATTGTGAGTCGAGGTTATGACAAGTGTTGTAGAATGGATGGGAGGCAATGGGAGAGAGATTTCGACGGATTTGAGAG
>CAODLS010420306.1:0-42076 GCA_948243855.1 Flueggea neowawraea | reverse complement strand
TCTTTCATTTTTTTTTTGCATAGCAAATCCTATTTCCCGAATGATTTGTCTAGTAAAATAATAGTATAGAATATAGGTGAACAGGTTAGTACCGTCCTTGGTGAGTGATTCGGAAAACACTGCCTTAGACTACTTGTAACCGGGCTACGAACGGGGCTACCGTTAGTAGCCCGGTCCACGGAGACGAGTTACCGCGTCCCCGTGATGTAACCCGGCCTCCTGCGGAAGGACACGCTACATGTGTCAGACGCAAGACCCACTGGCCCCACGCCTGACACATTAATCTTTTTTTTTTAAATCAAAATCTGACTGTTGGATCGTTTTGATCCAACGGTCAGATTTACTCCAACGGGGATTAAAATAAAATTGTGTTTAGTGGAAAGCTGAATAGGCGTCCTGCGGGACTCTTAAAGCCCCTGGGTTACGGATGAAAAAGTTGAGGGGCTAAGAACTGGAGACTTTAGTCAAATAAAAATTAAAACGCTGAGCAGGTATCCTGCGGGACGACTTCAAGGACCGTGGGTTACGAGTAGCCTTATGATGAGATCCGTACTGCATTCTTCACATTGCATGAGTCCAGTGCGCCAGGGCCGATGGTTTCACTAGTGCTTTCTTATGGGAATTCTGGGATGTCGTACAAGAGGATTTATGCAAAACCATCACACTCTTCTTTGCTAGTGGCCAAATCACTCTAAGATGGAATTCCAATATGATGGTTTTTATCCCTAAAGTGCTAAAGGCTACATTTGTTGATCAAATTCGTGTGATTGTGCTTAGCAATTTTGTTATAAAATTAGTAGAAAAATCTTGGCTGATCGGCTTGCATTGGTGGCTTTTCGAGTGGTATTGTCGCAACAGTTTGGGTTTATTAAGGATAGGAAGATTGTGGATTGTATCGCTTTGACTTCAGGGGGATAACCAGCTGGATAAGAAGTGTTTTGGCTGAATATGGCAATCAAAATTGATATCTGCAAAGCCTTTGATACAATGAGTTGGACTTTTCTGTTTGAGGTTCTGGATGCTTTTGGTTTCTCCTTGCGGTTCCGAAATTTCATATTGGAGCTCTTTTCATTGGCTCAACTTTCGGTTTTGATAAATCAACAGCCAAAGGGGTATTTCGCATGCTCAATGGGAGTTTGTCAGGATGCCTGCTGTCCCCGTTGTTCTTTTTTATCTGGCGGAGGATTTCTTAAGCCGCTACATTTCTGCTTTGGTGGAGGAGGGTAAAATTCAATCAATGCGTTACACTGGAGTACTAATTTTGTTACTCACCTCTTTTATGCGGATGACGTAATTATTTTTGCTAGGCCTACGATGTGAAACATGGCTTATATTCTTGAACTGTTCAATTTTTTATGGGGGAACATAGAGATAAGTGGTTAACTGGATGAAGTCCAACGTTTATTTTGGAAAGGCTATGAAAACTAGGCGTGATGCCACCTTGACGGCTGGAAGACGTCTCCAATGTAATGTCGTGCCATTTTATTATTTAGGAGACCCACTATTTCCTAATGCACCCAGACGTAAATTTTTGCAGCCCCTGGCATATTGTATTCCCAGTAAACTCAATGCTCGGAAAGGTACCACCATATCTATGGCAGGCAGAATAAGCTTAGTTACTTCAGTCTTTCAAAGGTCTTTGCTTCATTCATTTGCAGTATACAAATGGCCGAGACAAATGATTGACAAGTTGAATTGTCAGATCAGGAATTTTGTTTGGACATACTCCACTATATCGAAAAAGCTTATCAAATTCCCATGGTCAATTTTTTGTACTTCAATTAAAGAAGGGGGCATTGGCTTAAAAGATCTAAGCGGGCTTAATGGGGCTATGCTGGGCTCTCTAGCTTGGCGGTTATTAACACAACAGGCTTGTTGGAGAATTTCGGTCTATGCTATGGATAGTGAAATCGACTTGAAATGAAAGAGAGAAATCAACACCAAGAATTTAGAGTGGTTCAACCAACACGATGCCTACATCCACTACTTAAGTCTCACCACTTAGGATTTTTACTATAACAGTGATTGATTACGACTCAATCCAACAAGGCCAATACACAAGGTTGATTTTGGATCAACACCTCCAAGGCCTACACAATGTTGCTTTCCTTAGGTTGACAATAAACCTATACAATGTTATTTTCTATAAGCTTACAACAAACCTTCTCACACTCTCAAAGTGTTTACAAACAATGAAGCTCTATGCTAGAGTTGAATCTATGAGTTTAATGCTTGAACTTTGATTTCTGGCTTAATTTGGTGTTTTTGATGGTTGGAATTGATAGAAGTTTTGGCACAATGATTTCAGATGTTGTTCCACATATTTTTGGCCTTCTCTTGATGTATTTATAGTATTCCCATGCCATTTGACCATTGGTGTCACGACCCATTTCCAGGACCATGACCGGCGTACGAGGTGAACCGTCTATGGAAGCCCGACCCATCTCGCACAAACCTCAAAGATTTAAAATTATACCCATTCGTCTATTTAAAACATTTATAGGAAATTAACGGAGGATGGGGTCACATTACAGTTTGCTAAAGTGCAGCATCTACGTGAGTTGTACCATCCTCAACGCACACAGACGTGCTGAACTGATGATTACCCAGCCTCCAGACCAAGATCTGCGCACGTTCCACTATGTGCAACGTACACAGTACTTCCCTGCTACTCACGATGCACACTCCAATAATATGCAACGCATACTGAACCTCTTCTACACATACAGACGTGCCAAGGCACATCCACGACCAACTTCAACTGTCGACCAACGTACACAGAACCCCCTTCTACGCACGTAGAAGACCTCCAGAATCTCCAATGCACATTGAACCTCTTCTACGCATACAGAACACATGCTAGACTCTTCCAAACAAAATTTAAGCCTAAAAATTAAGATTCCTAATATCCTTAAGATCCCGAAACTAGACATAATGTTACAGTAGTCCAGCTATAACAGTAGGGAATATTACAATTGGTAAAGAGAATATAGCCTTTGGAGCTCATTTAATGTTGTATGTTGCTGTCTGAACCATTGTTCACGTACGTTGCACAAGCCTCATATACGTTATCTATGTTTTCCCTAGCTCATGTACATTGTCCTTATTCTTACGTATATTGATCAAGCTTGCATATGATTCACGTACGTTAAATAATCCACTACATATGTTATTTTTGCTCTTACATACATAAGCCTTTTCTTTCGTACGTTAGATGCCCCTTTTCGCATTCTAGTGACTTATGTCTGTCATCATATCATCTTTCATGTATGTTGGCTCTCATTCACGTATGTTGGATTTGCATATGATGTACGTTAGCTTAACTGAAACATACGTTAAATATTTGTGACTTGGTTCCGTATTTCCAACCTTTCCAACATGTTTTTCTTTAGGTTAAGCGTTTTTCCCATCATCAAAAACCTTTGTTCATCATCAAAAAATGAAAGGAACTTAAAGTTGATAATCCATGATCCAACAAGGCTCCTAATCTACGAGTTTTGGAAGCTAGGTTTCTATTTCCCTTAAGGCTGCCACGGGTAGCATATTTTCGGTCGACAGTTTGCTGCTCCATAATGCATGTTTTTGTGGAACTGAGGGGGCAATCGAGCTGGCTGATTATTGAAGAGTCCGATGGGAACTTATAGACAAGATCCTGGTTACAGCAGACATTAGCTCATCACTTATCCATTCCCCTGGTGCAACAACACCATTTAATAGAGAGTGTGCAATGTTACATTGTGAACGACCATTGGTAGTTGTCGGATACCTTGCGGAGTGATGTGAAGGAGGTTGTAGAGGAGGTACAATTCTTGAAAGAAGATTCAGATATATGTCTTTGGCATTATACTACCACCGATAAATTCTCTGTGAAAGGGTGTTATGGTATGCTTAATGGATGCAATGAGGTTGCTTCTTGGAACATTTTTATGTGGAAGCATTTTATTCCTGCTTCTCGCTCAACTGTGTGATGGCGTTCTTTCTTAAGGTATTTTCCAATAGAAGACAAATTACTTCAGAAAGGCTTTCAGTTCCCCTCTAAGTGCTCTGTTTGCCGAATGGATGTTGAAACTTTGCAATATTTATTTGTTTCTTATCATGTGACCATGCAAATTTGGAATGTTATCTCCTCTATTTTTGCTTTGCAGGTTAAGTGTGATGGCACATTGAGATTGCTTATTCTGGTTGTAATGAGTGCACAAGTTAGCTTGCAGATTAAGGTTTTTTTGGAATGTTGCTATTGTCAATGCTTTATGGGTTATCAGGAAAGGTATGAAATGAATGCATATTTTTGGGGCAATAGGTAAACATTTATGATATGTTGAGGTTGCTGTGGAAATGTATTAGGGAAGCTGATGTTTTCCAAAATGGGAATATGAATAGGACTATAGAGGAATTTCAGTTCTTTTGAAATCTTGGCATTACTAGCATTCCATGGAAGGCACCAAATATTGTGCTTGTGGTTTGGCAACCACCACCGTTAATTGGATAAAGTCAACACAGATGGCTCCGTCACAGGCACACCTATTTCCGCTGGTGCAGTGGTATTTTCAGAAACGCCTGTGGGTTCTCGAAAGGGGCTTTTGCATTCTCTATTGTGGATGTCCCACCATTCATCTCTGAGCTAAACATTCATCTTTGCCATTCTTAAAGCGTCATAGATGGGATGGGACAATATTTGCTAGAGAGCAATTCAACCTACGTTGTTCAACTTTTCAAAACTCGATCATTGGAGGTTCCATTATGTTGCTGTCTACAATGGATCGATTGTGTTTCTCGGATTTCTCATATGAATGTGGCAATTTCTCATTTGTTCAGGGAAGGGAATAAGGTGGTGGACAGTCTCGCCAACTTTAATGTGCACAACCCAGGATTCCATTGGTGGCATAATTTTCCTAGTTTTTGTAGCCATCTTGTTTATGAGGATTTATCTTTTAGGGAGAACTACCGGTTTAGGTAGTCTCCGGTATTCAAATTTTTGTACTCACTTTTCTTCTCTATTAATAATATTTTGGAGCTCAAGAAGATGATGCAGATGATATTGAGATGCCAACCTAGTTGGGATGTCATGGTACACCACTGATTTCTATGCCTCTAACCTTTTGATGGAAAAAATACATTTTGAAGTTAGTTAATGTAATATTATAATGACAAAAAAAGGGGTAAAGGATCACTAAAAGAACAAAAAAATGGGGAATTTTGAGGTTTATACAAGAATAAAGTGTCAACTTTTTGAAAATGCCATATGCATCAAATTATGTCTAAAAATACCAACAAAGAGAAACTACTTGCACAAATATCAAGATATTGGTCCATGCCTGAGAATTTGGTAAATTCTTGCAAGAAATTGAAGAAAATTGAGAGAAAATATATTTTTCACAACCTTTTCCAGAAAGGTGCACAATCAATACAAGATCACAATCGTCGCTGCTTTGTTCTTCATTTTCTTGGCTGCCACAGTCAATGCCCTGACAATGGCACAGGATTGCGGCGACGAACGTGGTGCGCTTCAAGATGGTTTTTCATCTGTTCCTTCCCATATTCTAACCCCTTTTCAAACTCCTTTTTCCATGCCTCTTATATCATTTTTCACTTACATTCCATGCATTTCCTTTGCCCTACACACAACACAAAAATGTATAAATATGTCGATAATTTAGTACACGTAATGCAAAAATGCTAAACATTATTGTTTGAATTAATATGTGATTTTAGCATGCATCAAACTCTCCCACACTTACTCATTTGCTTGTCATCAAGAAAACCAGTTTCTATTCCGGGGAAAGAATACAATTCAAATTGATATGAGTATGTGAGTAAAATGATCAAGAGAAGAAAATCGTGCTATTTATCACTTACATGAACTAATGCTGTGATAGGTTGCATTTTATGCATGTTGTATGTTGCATTTTATGTTTTTTTTGCATTATAAATTGTTGTTACTTGTGTCTTTTTATGTCTTGTTTGCTTCTTTGGTGATTTTGATAGAATGTTGGTAGAACATAAGGAATTGAAGCTATTCTGGGGTATTTCAGCGTTGATTGCATTTTGGCATGGCCATGTTGTAAAGGGCGTGTTGACTAAGTTGACTTATTCCGCATTCGGCCTCATATTGGCACTATTGGGCCTCAGGATTTGAGCCTCTTGGATGTGTTTGAAGGCTGCTAACCTAGTTTTACTGCTGGAACAAATCAATTAACATTATTATTATTATTAGTTATTTTTAAGGGGAATTAAGTTTTCCTAATTATGACACATATTTATACTTTGTATTTTGGCAATTGGTTGCTCTCTCTACGTTTTTTACGCCTTGAACAATAGATCCATTATTCATCTTTGGTCTTCTTCTTCATCATGTGTAACTAAACAACTTTCTAGTTAAGGTATTTTTGAATTTCAACCCATTAAAGTTGTGAGACTCTTGTTTTAATTGTTATAAAGTGTTTTGATTAGTTATTCAGTTTTTGTGTCTTAGCTCTTTTATTATTATTTCGATTGATTGATTGGTAAGGGCACGTTGGTTGATTGATTGAGATAATATATTGTTATTTAGGATCAATAGTGCATCATATTAGTCCTAATCTAGGTAACAAAGAACTTGAATGTATGTGGTTGGACATTATTCAATGTTATGGAAGTGAATAATCTGGTTTAATGAATCACAACATTTTCGGTTTCACTGACTAGGATAAGGGTCTCTTTGGTTCCTACAACTTTCATAGATTAAACCTTGTTAGGGAGAAATGGGGGTTGTCTAGTGGTTAGAGAAATAGTCTGCAGGGCATCCTGGAGCAATTAAGTAGGTAAGAAGAGATTGGTTAATCGAGTGCGTCACAGTTAGCTATAACTATGCCTATTCGAATGCTTGATATTTATCTTTCGTATCTATGATCAATTGACTGGATTAAACATGAAAGTACCTTGGCTGAGCTTTTCTCATTATTGAATTCCTCTTATTTTTATTGCTGCAATTTATTATTTTTCATTGCAAACTTTAATTTCTGATGGTTTACATTGTCGGCTTTTCTTACAAAATTCACATCTTTATTTATTTTTGTGTTTCGGCAAATAAACAATTCTACACTGATCTTTGTGGTTCGACCCTACTCACTATTTTACTATAATATTGTTTCTAAGCAGGTTAATATTATTTTTGTGGGTTTGGTGGCATTGACAAATGGTAATCTCGAGAGTTCAACTATCAAATCCCCTAACCTATTGGCATCTCCAAAGCTTATCTCCTAAGTTACTTAGATTAGAGCACATTTTCTTTTGTTTCAGAGAAAGCTTGGCATCATTTTGTTTCAAAACATTAGTGCTTTACTTCAAATTTTCTTTTCTTTTTTATTGCAATCACTTTCATTTTGGGTGCTACAAATGAGATAACGAATTAAGGGTCTGATGGGTTGCATTTTATGCATTTTTTATATTGCATTTTAGGTTTGTATTGCATTATAAATTGTTATTATTTATGTTTTTTTATATTTTTATGCTTCTTTTGTGTTTTTAGGTGGAATATCGGTGGATCATGAAGATCTGGAGGTGTTTTTGTGCATTTCAGTCAGAAGTTGTATCTCTGCATGACCATGCCAAAGTTGATTTGTTGACCAGAGTTGACCGCCATGCATTGGGCTACGTGCCACACTTATGGGTCATGTTTTGGACATGTTTTGAAGGCTGCTATTCAGTTTTGTTGTTGGATTAAAACAATTAGCTTTATTTTTATTGTTTTAGCTATTTTAAGGAGAAAGTAGGTTTTCCTTATTAGGAGTCATATATAAACTATTTCTCTTTCTCTCTCCTGGATATTCTCATTCATGCATAGCAAAGGGAAACCACCATCCTCTCTTGTTCTTGGCGCTCTTCCTCTAGCATATGTAATTAAATTTTCTTCTAGTTAAGGTATTTCAAAATTCAATCTATTGATGTTGTGAGACTTTTGTTTCAACTTTTATTCAATAATTCAAGTATTTATTCAGTTTCGGTTCTTGAGTTCTTTTATTATTATTTTGATTGATTGATTGACAAGGGCTAGTTGGTTGATTAATTGAGATAATATACTGTTATTTAGGATTAATATAGCATCATATTAGTCCTAATATAGGTAATGAATAACGTGAATGTATGTGTTTTGGGCATTATTCATTGTTATGGAATTGAATAATCTGGTTGAAATGAATCACGGCGTTTCCGGTTTCATTGGATATGATAGATATCTCTTTAGTTCTTACTGCTACCATAGATTAAACCTCGACAGGGCATCCTAGGGGTTGTCTAGTGGTTAGAGAAATTGTCTGCAAGGCGTCATGGGGCTATCGAATAGGTAAGAAGGAACTGGTTAATTAAGTGTGTCACCGTTGGCTATAACTCTGTCTACTTGAATAATATTCATCTTTCGTGTCTGTGATCAACTGATTGGATTGAACGGAGAAGTGTCTTAGCTGGGTTTTTATTATAATTGAATTTCCATCATTTTACTATTGTTGTTTTATTATCTGCTGCGAACTTTAATTTTTGCTTGCTTTCAGTTTCAGTTTTCAACTACATTTTCAACAATCTCATTTTACTTTTTTGTTTCAGCGATTAAACGAATTCCACCGGTCTCTAAGGATTGACCTTGCTCACTGCTTTACTCTATTTTTTGTTTTCTCGAGCAGGTTAATTTTATTGTGGTGGTCTGACACCCTATCAGGGTCCCTGTGTTATTAACACTTATTGATTATCAACGAGGATACTCATCGTTTCCACCTCAAGGTTGTAAACCCTTATGCTTATCCTCGTTTAGGTTCACCCTCAAAAGTGAAGCATAATCATTTAAGTACACAATAAAAGAACTTAACACATTGATTAAGCCAAGCCTACTCTAAATTTCTTGAAATTTAATCATTTAAGCACAACCAACTTAGCAAAGCCTTTGAAAATTTTTATTATGCCACACTAATAGACTAAGGTTGTTGATAAATGAGCTCTCAACCTTGCCACCAAATAATACCAACAAATAGCATACATTCCTTAATTGATCTATTAAAAACACACTAAAACACTACAAGATTCCTTCAAGCCGATTCGATTTCAAATGCGTTCTTCACAAGTTCAATGCATTCTAAAATTTTTTTGACACAATTCAAACAAAAAAGTTTAAGAATTTTCAAGCAAAATCAATATACAAGCAAAGGCATACAAGTAATTAACCACAAGCATTTCCCCTCCTCCACACTTATTTTAAACATTGTCCCCAATGTTCAGTAAAATTGATCTAGTTCAACATCAATATAAACAATGAACAATAGAAACACGTTCAATTTTCAACATGAAACACGAAAGTAAAAAGAGATAAGGCTGAGAATGCTTCTCTATTTTCTGTCTTGCACGTGTTTGCTCTATCCTTGAATGCACGGCTCCACTTTTAGGCATTGAAACAAAAAGAGTTAGCAGAAACAAGTGCATAAATATGATCATGTAAATGGACGATTACTCCTCTTCACCGAACTCAAAGACAAATGGCAAAAACAAAAAAAAAATAAACGTGCTCCTATACTAGAATGCAATTATGCATGCAAGTGCAATAAATAAAAGCACAAACATAATTTAACGTCATTGCATACCAAAAGTAGTTTAACATCATTTCGAACGTATGCATTGGATCTATTTGGGGCGTCAAATAGTCCTCGTGATGGATGCCATGTATGATTTCAATGTCTTACCATGAACTTTGTGTTACTTGTAATCATTAAGAAAAATATCTATAGCACCACAGGGAAGAATTTTTGAAATAAAAAATGCATCGCAACATGGAATTTTATAAAACACTTTGACCTTTAAAAAATTCACCCCCAAATGAAGAATTGTCACATTCTTTCTTGTTTTCTCTTTAAAATTATTTATTTCCTTCGTACTTGGTTCGATTTCTTGGTTTGGCTCTACGGATTGTTCTCTTGGTTTCTCATTGGGTTCTTCCTTTTCTTCTTGACACTTGCCAGTTTCGTTGTTGGGTTTATGGCCAACATGCGACTAGATTCTATGACTTTAGCATCATTAACACAATCATCATTTGAAGGCACATTTGAATTACTAAAGACACAAAAATCTTGAGTTTCACTTAGAAAAAAATTGCTCCTACTATTCCTTATCAACTAATTGAGCAACATTCTTCTATTGTAGGTTCACTTATGTCACTGTTTTTTGTTATGTGTTGCTCTTACATATTTTCTAATGAATCCCCATATTCTAACACTTCTCATACTGTTGATATAGCTTTTTCCATTATTTGAAAGGTGGATGCCCTTCCCTTCCACAGTGTTTACAAGGAGGAAAATCAAATTTTGTTCCCTCACTAGTTCTAGAAGAATCAGAACCTAAATTTTCCTTTTTATTCTTTTTGTTCTTCTTCCTTTTTCCTCTTTGGTTTGACTAAACTCTTATAGATAATAAACCCTCAACAGATCTAAGCAATCTCTTAGAATACTCCCTAGCAGTCTTTAAATCTTTCATCTTTTGAAGATTAAATTTTCTAATCAAGTTCAGAATTTTCATTCCCTTCATCCTTTCATCTCCTTCATACTCCTTCTTCACTAAATGCTAAACCTCGAAAGCTGATTTCATTGTCATAATTTTGACAAAGACTTCTGGTGGGACAACAGCAGACAACATAGATCTAGCCTTTGACTTCCTTGATTTCTTGCCCTTGTGATTCTCAATTTGTACAATAGTTGGATTGGCAGGTAATGGAGAAACTTCATAGTCCTCCGCTACAGCTTCTCAAAGATCAATTGCCTCTATTTGAGCATCCATCCTATTTGCTTCCATTATTGAAGACACATGGTGCCAATGCAGTGAAAGGAGCTTTTGTTGAATCCATAAAAAAAAGGAAAAAAATGTGTAAGGTGGATTTCTCGCAGTCATAGATCGCTCAAGAAGAGGGCTTTGATACCACTCTGTTGGAGTTTTTAACTCTAACTTGACTTTGAGAATGAAAGTAATTGAAACAAAGGAAAGAAAAATACTAAAGTTTGTTGTCGTTGTCTCAAATTTTACTGAACTGAAATGGTGTTTAATTACAACACAAAATTAACTAATGCATATGAGAAATAAGCAACTAAATGGAGCATGTTTACATGATCAACAAACTCTTAAAAACCAGCAACTATCAGCTAGCGCAACAATGAAACAGTCAAAGAATCTAAACATGACAGAAAAACATGAAGAAAAAATGAGAAATTTCAGCAAAGACATTGACTGAGTGTTGTAGCAACAACTGAGGCAATCTTTCGAAATATTTAAGCTTATATATGTGTAGATACAAGTGGGCCTCCTTACACCTAAAAGGAAGCTCATTCATAATACTTTAGTGATTGGAAAACCCACATATTTGGGCTCATCAGATAATTTATCTTGAATTGCATCCATTATTCGTTATAGGTGGACCCATTTTTCTAACAATTATTATCTAAAATAAGAAATATAAAGGACTATATATAAAGAAATCACAAAATAATTTATCCAAAATAACTTGCTGAACCATCTAATTATAAATTCATTTGAGATATTATTTTATGAAAACTAAATTTAATACAATCAAAATTATATTAATAATTGTCATAGGTTGCATTTCATGCATAATTTACATTAAACTTTATGTTTGTTTTGCATTATAAATTATTATTATTCGTGTGTTTTTATGTTTTTATGCTTCTTTGGTGTTTTTAGGTGGACTATTAATGAAACAAGAAGAATTGGAGTTGTTTATATGCATTTTAGTCAAAAGTTGTATCTCTGCGTGACCACGCCATAGTTGAATTGTGTTGACCAAGTTTGACCACGTGCATTGGGCCGCGTGGCACACTTATGGGCCATGTTTTGGATGTGTTTTAAAGGCTTCTAACTCTGTAATACCCCACCATTTTTGACATGTCTTCTATAGCTTTTTTTATCAGTCATGATGTGTTATGTTCAATTTTGATCGTAGCAATTGATGCTCAGAGATGTTGAGGATGTCAATTTGTCAAAATTTTGGCGTTTAGCTGATCTTGGTTTGATCTTGAACGAATGGAGTGTTAAGTGGATGATTAATGGTTTTGAAAGGGACTTACTCGAGTAAGCAGAGAGTCTTACTCAAGTAAGATGAGCTATGGATTACTCGAGTAAGCAATTTTGTTACTCGAGTAAGCCAACTCTCCAAATGAATTTCTGGGAAAGTTTTACTCGAGTAAGAGGTCCTCTTACTTGAGTAAGCGAGGAAAAATTATGAAATGGTGTCGTTTTGGGCAGGGGTTCTATATATACCTCCACCCAACCCCTTCGGCTGTCTCGCCTCTTTTTCGTCTCCCTCTCCTCCAAATCCATCTGGAACGCATTCCAGTCGCTTCCCATTGCGTCCATTTCTTTCCTAGAGGTAAGATTATATCTCTAATCTCTTCATTTCTTCCATTTCATGATTTGAATTCAGATTTATGGGTTTAGGCCGAATTTGAATGTTTGGTTCAGATCCGTTTGATTCCGTCCAAATAGGAGTTGTAGGTTGTTAGGTTATAATTGTTTGAGGTTAGACAATCATAGATTGAGTTTGGGTTTGAAGGATTTGATGTATTATTTGATGATTTTGAGTTTGTTTGATATTGTTTGTTGAAATGGATGTTGGATTAATGTTTCTGAGATCGAATAGAGACAATGCAAGTGAATGGGAGTGATTTTATCGGTGGAATCAAGTGATAAATCAAATTTGGAAAATCTGGGCTAGCGACTTACTCGAGTAAGCACTTTAGCTTACTTGAGTAAGCCAAGGTGGGTGTTACTCGAGTAAGCCGTGGTCCAGGGACCAAAGATGTAATTTATTGTATTTTGGGAATTTCTAAGAGTTAGGGGGTTAATTTGGAGATTTTGATTACTTAGAGGACTTAATTGTATATTTGGAATACTTTGAGGGCTACCTTACAAATTTTGAAAATTTTGGAGGACCAAAGCATAATTTTATAGAGGTCGAGGACCAAACTGTAATTTTGCGAGATGCTTAATTTTTGAGGCGAGAATATTAGATATTCATTCATATTAGGATTTTCATCCATCTTGTGTTGGGACGAGCATCTGCATTGCATGCGTATTCTGTGTTGTCATACTACAATGTTTGACTATGTTGTAATAAATTTTTTATTCAGCTCGGTTGGACTTCCGAGGTGATCTGTCGTTCCCTGGTGGCCAGCAATTGGACTATTTTCTCACGTCCAGGTGAGTGCGGTAGCCACTTCAAACGCATAGGCTGTGTATCCTAAACTTACATGTTTTTTACATGTCTAGATTTGGTATGTAATCTGGAATAATTAAAGGATAGGAAATCCTAAAACTAGATCTGTGTGAAAACCTCTGTTGTGGAAATGAGATTTCCTCTGAGAATTTTTAATGGTTTCTGAAAATAAATATTATGTTTTAATATTTATTGTGATTTTGGGTAATAAACATTATGTTTTTGATTTCAAGGTATGTTTTGTAGAAAATATTCTTTCTGTATTTAAGAATGTTTTCTGAAACAAACGTTTCATTCTAAAATAAGTAAGTTTCTGCACTAAGACTTTTGCTTTGAAAAGCAAATGCATTTTGGGGCAAACTTTTTGTCTGCATGTTTGATATATTTTGGTGAATACATTGTTTGTCTGTTGATGTATGCTAAATATACTTATCAATTCATGAAAGAATTTATCTATTTTCATCATTTAAATTATTACTTTGTGGTGAAATTCTTATGATGTTTGTAGGATGATGAATTTGGAGAAAATGAGTGGAAAAAGGTGCAAAATATATGCAAAATGGAAAGGCACCAAGGAAACTCATGAAATAATGAAGAAAATGGAGGCTTTGTGAAGCAGAAATGTTGCACGGCCGTGCAACCCAACTTGCACGTCCGTGCCAGAGAAGAACTCAAGGGAAGCATCGACAAAAGGAAGGTTGCATACAAGGGCAACATGCACGATCGTTCCAAGCATCATGCACAGTCGTGCCAGAGGAAAAATTCAACACCCCTCAAAGAAGAGAAGTTGCACGAACGTTGGTACGACAGTGACACACGGGAATGCATGAGAAAGAGGGTTGCGAGACAACTCTATCAAGAGGGGACCAAATGGAAATTATGGGACATTAAATGTAGGGTATTGTGGCTTGGACAAGGGGTATTTAAAACCTCTCTTTATCCATTTTGTGGGACTCTTTCATCATATTTGTTTTCATTCTCTTCGTCTGGAACATTTTAGGGTTTTAGTGCTTTTAATGTGTTTTTGAGGGAAGTAAGAAGAAATCAATCATCTAAGCTTTTTCTTGTTTTGCAATCTTCAATCAAGGTTCTTTGGTTGGTTCTCTTGAGCTTTTTCTCTTTATTTTTGGATCTTTAATGTTATTTTTAATGGTTATTAATGTTATTATGTTTGTTTTAATTATGAGTACTTAATTTCTTTAGTTGGGGTGTAGAGATGGAGGTTGGGAGTATTTTTATGCTAATTTAATGCTTGGGTGTTATTGTTGCTCATTGATTTATCTATTGCCTTGTGAATGGCTTATTGACTTGCTTGATTGATCATAGATTAGATTGGCCACCTAGGTTATAGTTTTAACAAACCCAAGAGAAGAATCGATAGAATGTGATAGTTGAGGATTAATCAAGAGAATTCGTGCAACCCAATTCATTAACTTAGCATAATTAGATTCCCAACCGAAACCTTGAAGCCCCAGCGCTTCTCTTTTGTTGAACTCATCTTTGAAATTCTAGTTTTTCCTTGTTTGCTTCTAATTTTGTTTTAACCAATCAAAATTCTCAAAAATCATCATGTGTTGTTTAGATTTAATTTTCTTTTATCGATCACAATTAATTTTCGATCCTTGAGAATGTGATACCTGAGGATTAATTGAGGGTTTAAAACTACATCAATTCTTGTGCACTTGCAAGAAGCCAATTAAGTTTTTGACGTCGTTGTCGGGTTTTTAATTGTGATCTTTTGTTTATTTTCACTTGTTTGCTTGTTTGTTTGTTTTGTTTTCAGGTTTTATATGAATTTGATGAGAACTCAAAGCTTGGAAAATCTAGAAATCCTTGCTTTGATACCAAAAATTGAAAGGTTGAGTCGCGCTAATCATACCACTAGAAGAAGGGAAAGAATGGCTAAAATTCTATGGCCAAAGGTTAAGCATGAGCATGAAGAAGGAGTAGGGCAATTACCTGGTGCGGGAAATGGGCATGAAATGCTTGGTAGAATGAACATGAGGGAGATTCAAAGGCGAGCATCACCATCTTGCATCCGTTTAAGCCCGACAGCCCAAAATTATCAGTTGAAGAACATCCACTTCAACATGTTGCCTTGTTTCAATGGGTTACCGAGAGAGGACCCACTCACCTTCTTGAGAGAGTTCTACACTACAATACAAACCTTCTCTCTCAATGACTTGACCGAGAATGAGCTTCAAATACGGTGTTTCCCTTATACTTTGAAGGATTAGGTTAAGGCATGGTTGATCAATCTTCCAGAGGGCTCTTTGGGTACATGGGATGAGGTGTATGGGAAATTCATGATGAAATACTAATCCCCCCGCCCCTCCCCCCCAAAAGATGATCGAACTTAGGAACCATATTTGTTCATTTTGACATTTGGAAGGGGAACCATTCCATGAGGCATGTGAGAGGTTCAATATGCTACTTACTCATTGTCCTCATCACCAATTTCCCTTGGCACTCATTACCCAATTTATATATGATGGGCTTACGATGCGTGGCTAAACTTTTGTAGATACAACCGCTGCTGGGTACTTTGGGGATAAGACCGCGGAAGAAGTCTATGATATTTATGAGATGTTGGTTACTAACTCTCAACAAAAAGCGATTAGAGGTCGAAGAGCCATTGTACATGAGGTAACTACTTCTAATCCTAATGATTTTGGTGCTCAAATGGTGAAACTGTCTAGGAACATGAACATGTTGATTAGTGCTAATGCTTTAGTGAAAGAGCAATGTTGTTTTTATGGAGTGATGGGGCACAATGATATGACTTGTGGGATAGCCCAAGGAGTGGGTGTATGCATGGAAGAAGTGAGCTATATGGGAGGATATGCTACACCTAAACCAATGAATGGCCCTTATTCCAATACCTATAACCCGGGGGGGCGAAATCATCTTAAATTTTCTTGGAAGGACCCTAACACTACTAACCAACCTAGACCTTTGGGACCATCGGGTTTTCAACCAAGACCCCTATTTCAACCAAGCCAACACCAAACTCAACCTTCATCACCTCAATAACCTACTCAAGATAAAAAGCCACCCTAGGAGGATATGTTCATGCAATTCATGTCCAAGATGGAAACTATGGATGCTAAGTTGGATTAAGTCATCCAAAGCTAACAAGCCATAATTCAAAATCTTGAAAGGCAAGTTGGGCAATTAGCTAAGGCCATGACGGATATCGAGAAAGGGAAATCGCCTAGCACATCGGAGGTCAATCCTAAGCAAGCCATGGCTATTTCTTCTAGAAGTGGCAAGCAACTCGATGAACCTAAGGTTGTGGGGAAACTAACAAAGGATAAGGTAAGAAGAGAGAGGATCCCGATTCCAAAGAAGGAGTTGTGCACAAAAAGCTCCCTTCCAACCAAAGTGAGGAAGTAAAATCTTATGTTCCACCTATTCCTTTTCCTCAAAGGTTGAAGGATCAAATAAAGGAGAAGACTTTCATGAAGTATCTTGACATGTTCAAGAAAATTCAAATTAACATCCCTTTCATTGAGGCAATTTCTCACATGCCTTACTATGCCAAGTTTTTTAAGGAAATTGATTCAAGTAAGAAGAATCTTGAGGAGTATGCTACCATTGCTTTGACCGAGGAGTTTAGTGTGGTCATCCAAAAAAAACTTCTTCCCAAACTCAAGGATCTCGGGAGTTTCACTATCCTTGCACAATTAGGAACTATGGAATCGAGAAGTCTCTGTGTGATTTGAGGGCCTCAATAAACCTTATGCCTCTCTTCATTTTCCACAAGCTCGATATTAGAGGAGAGCTCAAGCCATCCACCGCTTCTCTTCAACCAGCATATCACTCTATTAGGTATCCTTTGGGTATTATTGAGGATTTATTGGTAAAAGTAGGTAAATTTTATTTTTCTGCTGACTTTCTTATTTTGGAAATGGGGGAGGACTCCGAAATTGCTATCATTTTAGGTAGACCATTCCTAGCCACCGGTGGGGCTCTCATTAATGTTCAAAATGGTAAGTTGACTCTAGGGGTAGGGAATGAAACTCAAGAATTCAACGTGTTTAAAGCCTTAAAATTCCCATCTTTAGATTCAACTTGTTTTAGTATTGATCTTGTTGAGCCATTGGTGAGGAAAACTCTAGATAAGCAAAGAGAAGATCCTTATGAAACATGTATCACTTTGAGTTTGTCAAGTGAAGTAGAGGAACCTGATCTACATGAGAGTGTCATGAGGTTAGAAGGAGAAGGATATCTTTTCAAGCCTAAATTTGAGGATTTAGGGGTGGGAAAACCTAAATCAAGCCCTTCTAGTGAAAAACCACCATAAGTTGATCAAAAACCCTACCTTCACACCTTAGATATGCACATTTAAGGGAGTCCTCTACATTTCTTGTCATTGTTTCTACTTCTTTAAGTTTTGCATAGGAAGACAAACTTTTGAGAGTGCTTAGAGAGCACAAGTCGGCTATTGCTGACATCAAAGGCATAAGCCCCTCCATTTGCACGCATCGAATTTTGATGGAGGAAGACCACAAGCCAACCATTAGCACCAAAGGCGTCTCAACCCAAATATGAAAGAGGTAGTACGTGCAGAGGTACTCAAACTACTTGATGCAGGTATTATCTATGGAATTTCTAAAAGTAAATGGGTTAGCTCGGTCCAAGTAGTGCCTAAAAAGGGTGGTATGATTGTGATTGAAAATGCTAATAATTAATTGATTCCTACTAGGCTTGTAACTGGGTGGCGCATGTGCATTGATTATAGAAAAATGAATGCTACCACTAGGAAAGATCATTTTTCTTTGCTATTTATTAATCAAATGCTTGAAAGGTTGGCCGGACTTGCATTTATTATTTTCTTGATGGTTATTATTGTTATAATTAGATTGCAATTGCACCCAAGGACCAAGAAAAGACCATTTTCACTTGTCCCTATGGTACATTCGCATACCAGAGAATGCCTTTTGGTTTGTGTAATGCACCTGCTATTTTTCAAAGATGTATGATGACAATATTCTCTTATATGATCGAAGATATCATAGAGATTTTTATGGATGATTTTTTCGGTCTTTGGTTCCTTGTTTGATGTATGTTTGTCTAATTTGAAAAAGGTTTTGCAAAGATGTGAAGAAAAAAACTTAGTGCTTAATTGGGAAAAATGACATTTCATGGTTAACGAGGGAATTGTTTTGGGACACAAATTTTCTTTTAAAGGCATTGAGGTAGACAAGGCTCAGGTGGAGGTAATTGAAAAATTGCCTCCCCCCAATTTGGTTAAAGGATTTAGGAGTTTCTTAGGGCATGCAACGTTTTATTGAAGGTTTATTAAGGATTTTTCTAAAATCAATAAATCCTTGTGCTCCTTACTTATGAAGGATGCACCCTTTAGCTTTGATGTTGAGTGTTTGCATGCCTTTGAAATATTGAAAAAGGAGTTGGTGCCTGCTCCTATCTTGATTACACCGAATTGGGGTCTACCATATGAGCTTATGTATAATGCTAGTGATCTTGCTATTGGCGCCATTTTGGGTCAAAGAAGGGACAAAAAGCTTCATGTGATCTATTATGGAAGCAAGCTGCTCAATGATGCTCAAGTAAACTATGCCACAACTAAGAAAGAACTTTTGGCTATGGTGTATGCATTTGAGAAGTTTTGGTCATATTTGTTGGGCTCCAAGGTGATAGTGTACACCGATCATTCGACTATAGAGTACTTGGTAACGAAGAAGGATGCCAAACCCTGATTGATTCGATGGATACTCTTATTACAAGAGTTTGATTTAGAGATAAAAGATAATAAGGGTTGTAAAAATGTGGTAGCTGATCACCTATCATGAATCGATCCACCAAGGCATGATGAGAAGCCAAATTGTGATGAATTTCCAGATGAACAAATATTTGTTGTTTCTATTTGTAGCCCTCCTTGGTATGTGGACTTTACAAACTTTTTGGCTTCGGGAATTGTACCTAATGGCCTATATTTTCACCATAAAAAGAAGTTCTTTGCACTATATGTGAGAGGAGCCATTGGTTTTCAAGAATTGTGCAGATAGGGTGGTTAGGAGGTGTGTTCCTGTTCAAGAGATGGTTCCAATTCTTGAGCATTGTCACTCTTTACCTTGTGGAGGACATCAAGGACCAGATAAGATAGTTGTCAAGGTTCTTCAATGTGGTTTCTTTTGGCCTACCTTGATCAAAGATGTACAAACTTTTGTGATGGCTTGTGATAGATGCCAGAGGACTGGGACTATTAGCAAGAAAAATGAAATGCCTCAACAAGGGATTTTGGATGTTGAATTGTTTGATGTTTAGGGATTAGATTTCATGGGACCATTTCCACCTTCTTTTGGGAATGAGTACATCTTGGTGGCAATGGATTTTGTATCTAAGTGGGTCGATGTTGCTGCTTTGCCAAATATTAAGGCCAAGGTAGTGGTGAATTTTGTTAAGAAGAATATTTTCTCAAGATTTGGAGTCCCAAGGGGGATCATAAGTGATAATAGAGTTCACTTCAACAATCACTTATTTTCATCCCTTTTAGCAAAATATGGGTGCAAGCGTTGAATGTCTACTACTTACCATCCTCAAACAAATGGTTAAGTGGAAATTTCGAATAGGGAACTAAAGCAAATTTTGGAGAAAACGGTTAATGCTTCAAGAAGGGATTGGGCTATGAAACTTAATGATGCACTTTAGGCATATAGAATGGCTTTCAAAACTCCATTGGGTAGGTCACCATTTAGACTTGACTATGGTAAAGCTTTTCATCTACCAGTGGAGCTTGAACACAAGGATTTTTGGCCTATCAAGACTTTAAACTTTGATTTGCACAAGGCGGGGGCTTGAAGATATTGGGAGAGAGTCTTATGAAAATGCTCAAATCTACAAAGAACGAACCAAAGCTTGGCATGACAAGCACATTTTGAGAAGCGAGTTCAAAGAGGGGCAAAAAGTACTCTTATTCAATTGAAGGCTTAAACTCTTTCCCAAAAAGCTTAAGTCAAGATGGTCTGGACCTTTTGTCATCACCAAGGTGCACTCTTATGGCACTATGGAAATTCAAGGCGAAGGCAGTTCTCTGTTTATTGTGAATGATCAACATTTGAAGCACTACATAGAGGGTGATCTAGTCAACATCATTCACAAGCTCCACCTTCAACCTTGAAAATGCCTTTTCATCTGAAATGACATTAAACTAACCACCGTCCGGAATGACATTAAACTACAACGCATGCTTTCTTTCCTTTACTTTTCTTGCATTCCTTTTCATTATTGTTAAGCTTTATTTTTTTTTTGTTGGTTTCTCTTGACCAATCCATTACTTTGCTTCGTTAGGAGTTCATTATTGCTTTGATTATTTTTAAATGATATTTGCACTGAGGATAATGTTTAATCAAAGTGTGGGGGAGGTGTTTAGATTGACTTAGTTGAGTAATGGATTGTGCTAGATGTTCATGCAATTGAGTAGAATTTGGGTTGTGTAGTTGTGTGTGAATGAATAGGTTGAAAAATTTATTGTTGGGGGTCCATAAATGTTGCACGGCCGTGCAACTCCATCTTGCACGGTCGTGACAACTGGTTAAGGGAAACAGGAAGTTGGCACGACTGTGCAACTTTCTTTTCCACTATCGTGACACTTGCACGACTGTGCCACTCAACTTGCACGACCATGCCAACTCGAGCTATATGTAATTTTGTTCGGCAGATGTGCAAAAATCTATACATATGACATCAATCTTCTAGCACTTTTTGCCATGGTCAAGATGCATAATTTTCATTGATTCTTCATATCATATTTGTCTTGTTTGGCCTTTACATGCATTTGTTTTCTCTTCATGACATCAATATGCATGTTTAACAGTACTCATGTAAAACCTTTGAATTTTTTTTCCATATGCTAGAGTCCAAAATGACATGAAGGTGTAGCCTTTAAATTTCCACGTGCAAAAGTCCAAGTTGGTTAAGAATCTTGTCATAGTTCTTTTCACTAACCTTTGCAAATTGTTGCATGCATTCACCACCATTTAACACATTCAGCTATCTCCCTCTCTCACTCTCCACTTATATTATTTTCTTCTCTTTCACTTTCTTTATTGTATATCTTTGGCTGCCCATTTCTCTTCACTCACTTGCTTCTTCATATTTACATTGAAGAGTGTTTTATTTGCTTTCATCCATTATCTTCATCTCTTTTGCTAATTTTTCCTTGAAAGCTTGTTCTCTTGTATTTTGACGAATGGAAATAACTAAAGGGCAACAAAAGAACACTTCTAATATGCCTTCTCCACCAATAGAGAGTGCATCACTTCATCAAGACAAGTTTCCTCCTTAAGAAACCACCATTTATACACGATAGAAAAGCACTGCTCAAAGGGAGCCTCGCCTTAAGCGCAAACTTGGTGAAGTCTCCTCTTCTCAACAACAGAGGACTTCTAGGTCATTCTTAGAGTTTGGGGAAAATGAGGAGTTTACAAGAGCAAGGTATGCAAAACTCTCCAAACTCACACTTGCTCCGAAAAAGCTTATGTTTCAAAACGACTTGGTTGCTTTGGAGGTGTTTGATGATGTGATGGAAAAAGTGAATATGGGTGGATTCCTTGAGTTGTACAATTTGGTGGATGATATTTATGTGGAAGTAACATTTGATGTGTTAAGCACATTTCTGGTTGATTGGATAGATGATCATGGTTGCAATGTTCGATTTCGTCAAGGCAGGGTGGATAGAATGCTATCATTTAATGAATTTGGGTTGCCACGGGATGTTATCATGGCAACGTTGAGGAGGGACCCAATAGCCCCTCCCCCACACTTAATATGAACATTGTCCTCAATGTTCAAAAATATAAATCCGGATCAACCTAAACAATCACAAAGAACATGAGGACAAGTTCCATGGGAATAAGGCATATAGTAAGAAGGATATGGTTAAGAAAGCTTCTCTAATTTTTCTTGCTCGCCATTGTGTTGCCTTAAATGCATGAATCCATCGTTGGTCATGAAAACACAATGTTAGTGGGAACAAAATCTATAGGCATGAAAATTTGGTAAGGAATCATGAGTGAGATGCATAAAACACTCCTTCACACCTTATTCAAATCAAGCAACCAAAACAGAAAATAAAGTATGTACATAGTTTTTTGTCATTTCGAACTATGAATCGGGATACCATATGAATCAATCTCTTCCAATAAAGCACAAAATCAATAGCTCCACGTGAATGAATATAAGTGATTTATATATGGGCCACACCAAGCATAAAAGAAGGAAAAATAAATGATCATAACTAGTAATACCGCTCCCTGACAACGACGCCAAAAACTTTATCAGCTTCTAGTAAGCGTACTAGAATCGATGTAGTTTTACCTTGGGAGAATCCCTAGGGTTATCAAATCCAAGAGAACAAGTACTAGTTAGTGATCAAAAATAAATAAAAGCAATAAAAACTGAGATTTTGAGTTGAATTGGGTTTGATTTTTAAAACATAAAAAGAAATATCAAAGTCAATAAAAGCATTTGTATCAATGGGATGCAAGCAAGGACTTCATTTTGCTAAATCAATGAAATGGGTTTTGGGATTGAGTATTCTCTCCACAAGACTAACCCAAGGCCTCTCTCGAGGTCAGTCGAGTCGTACCTACAATTGCCTAGGAGGGTCCTTTCGGCTGCACCTAGTCCAACTAGGTCCATTAAGTCCTTTTGAGAAATTTCATCGAATACATTGAAGGTACTAAGTATACCTACTCTAGCACTCAACAAGTTTTATGCTTGTAATGGTAGTGTAAGCCTTAGCCCCAAGCACATTGTATTCGAACCCTTTTATATTTGATATATATATATATATATGAGGTATTTTCATCCTGTTTCTTATTTCTATGCATATTTAATTGGATGAATTATCTGTGGATAGTGGTTCTGATTAAGTTATCAAATATGTTTTGGATAGTAAAATCTTAATTCGTAAAAGAACACTATTCTAAATATCCCTATTCAATCATTGTCATGAGAATGGCAATGAATGAAGACTAGTATGTACCTTTTGAGATGATCTTGTTTTACGGATCGTAGGATATGAGATGTCGATCAAAGTACATAGATACATGTTAGAGAACAGTGTATTTGGATTGATCCATTCACGAAAATACTACATGGTAGCATGTCATAAGTATTTCTCATGCAACACTTAAACTCGAACCTTTCGAACTAAAATCACTATGGATTCTTAGGTTATTTGTTGTATACTTTGACATAGGCCTAACGTGGTCGTAACTGGTTGACTAGTATAGGTATGATTGGGTATGCCACGAGTCACGCTGAGAAATATGAGTGAAGTGAAGGAATTGCCACTATCGTAAATAGAGAATATATCATGGGTCACTTGATAAGTGAGACTGAGTAGTGTATGGCCATACCCAAATAGGATGATAAGAGTTATCATCTATTTGACTTAGTCAGTATCATTAAAAGATCAAGGAAATGATTTAGCACTAGATAAGCATGACTTTCCATGCTTTATGCTAATCATGATATCGAGAGGTAAAGGGCTGTATAAGATTGCGACAGGTCTTGTTAATGCGTATTGACATTCACTCAATTTGGGTAATCATAATGTCTTGCTAGAGACCGCTTATGATTTATGGGCTCTGGGCCCATTGCAAACATTAAACGGACCTACATGATCGCACACAATAAAACTGGTTAAAGAAAAGAAAAAAATGCATCTTTCTTAATATGCCACTTATTTATGTAGATAAGATAACTTAGGCCTTGTAATTTACGAAACTTGCATTGAGGCCCATTGAGTGTTAATTTCGGCCCAATTAATATAGGCTAATTAAATTAGTTAATTAGTTAATGGAAGAAGAGAAAAATAAGGCATTGTTTAAAATGGACTTAAACATGGATTTTATAATGACTTGGACTTAACTATATGATTAGTTTTCAACCCAAACCATTATATCTTTAAGCCTTATTTTAAGAGAGGGTAGCCAGCCCATTTGGGTCCTAAATAAATTGAAAAATCTGGTCATTACTGGGCATTGGGGTTCAGCCTAGTATAAGAAGGAAGAAAGAGAAAGATATTCTAGGGTTTTTTCTCATTTTTCCTCTCTTTCTTCCAACCTTAGCCGTCCACCTCTCTCTCAACTCTCTCATCTCTTTTCTTCACTTGTCCAGCCAAAATCTTAAAGGAAAAAGGGAAAGGATGCCTGATTCCTTCTCCTATCCTTGCGATTAAAATGCTTCCAAACTTGTTTTGAACAAGAGAACACGTTTTCTCTTTGGTTTTGTTCAAAACCGAATAGTTTGGCTAAGAAAGGGCAGCTTTTCTTTGTGCTAGTACACTAGGTTGTTGTGTGTGTGATTTGGTAGAGAATATTATCTTTTTGGGCAGTCCTTTCAGTGGCATTAACAAGGATAAAGGGGTTAAAAACTTGTCTTTTTGATTCGGCTATTTTGGTGGTAAAAGGATTCGTTTTTTCACAAGTTTAGGTATAAATCTTCTCACCAAATTTCTATTTTGTACATGCATGTTCCTTGGATGGTTTCTTTGTGTTTTTGGTTGTATTAATAACCAAAAAGGCTTAAATGAAACCTAACATGTAAACCAAACCCAAGCTTCATCTCTCGATTCTTCACTTAAGCTTGTCAAAAGCAACATTGTGGTGATCAAGCACAACATCGTTCCATTCAAAACAAGTCATAAAATCTAATCCAAGACAATCTTTAAATAAAGAACATAAGGCACATTCAAGAGAATCTTTAGATATAGAAAGTAAACCACCAAATATCATTACCCATTCATAAATATAGAAAATATCCATCAAATCTTACAACTCAAAATCCAAAAACAAAACCTAAACTACCATTGTTTAAAGAAAAAAAAATAAAAACTAACCTTCAAAGGAAAAGAACATAAAAAAAAAACAAGAAATGGAAGGCGAAAGATGAGGGGGTTTCCTTTCCAATACCATAGGTCTCTTCAAAGAACCCCCTTTCTCTCTCTTCTTGAATCCGCTTTCTCTCTCTAAGCTTTGTGGTGAAGTGTGGCTTCTTCCAAGGATGCCTAAAATGATGTTTAAGAGGTGTATTTATAGCTAGCCATCTTGGTCCCCCACAAACCCTAGGAATATTCCTCAAAAGATGCCCCTTGAATGTACTTTGGTCCCCACAAGTTGAGCCTTTTCTATCATTTTATCTTTCCTCACCGACGCTCGTCACAGCCGTGACAAAATGAGCGTCACGGCTGTGACAGCTTTCTACCTAAAAACAGGTGCCAATTTCTCTCTGTCACGGCCGTGACACTTTGTCTGTCATGATCGTAACACATTTCTGTGTCACTTCTCCGCCATTGTTCGTTTGTCACGGCCGTGACACTTGGTCATCGCGGCTGTGACACTTATTTGCTCCTCTTTTCCTTCAATTTCTTCATCCAATCATGAGTTGGTTCAAGGCCTTACCAATTTGCATCATTTTTCCATCACTTCTAACTCATTTTCATGCAATTCATTCATCATACAATAAAACATGAAAGATAATAAATTCGTATACAATTAAACACATTTATGGCCAAAATGCAATCGATTTATGCTTGAATTAATAGGTAAATTTAGCATACATCAATGCACTTAGTGTGGGGGGTACTATGGGAGATATCAGCCTCAAATTCTCAAAAGGAACAAATCCATCCTTTCAACAACCAAGGGTGCATGCTTCTTCATCTCACCAAGCCCAATAGCATACTCAAGTTGATCCACAAGCCAGGTGAAGTTCATCCAACGTTGTTGTTTCCAGAGGCTATTATGCATAATATGTATAAGATGCGAAAAGAGAAATGAACACAAAGTAAAGTCCTTCAAGAGTTGGTCAACCAATATAAATGGTTGCAAGGGGTGGTGATCAAATTGGTTAAAAAATATACTCAATGCTTCAACCCACCTCCTGAAATGCATATGACACTAGAGCCATCCAGGGAGCAATTCTTTGAAGGCTTTCACAACCCCAATGAGGACAAAAGTGAAGAGGAAGAAGAAAAGGATGAGGGAGGACTCGGTCTTCAAGCATAAGACAAGTGGTTTGCTTGTTGTTGCATGAACATGTAGATTAGGATTTTGCATTTTCATGTAGTTTATATTGGTTGTGAGCACGTTTATATTTTTTCCATGCATTTCATGAAATAATTTGATAGGTAAGTTTATATATCTTAATTGTCCATGTTGCTTTCTCACCTTGAATATATTATACGCTCAACCTCTTTGTCCGCAATGAAGTTAAACTATGTCCGCTTACATCAACAATGCCATTACCCATGAAGAAAAAGAGAAGCTTTCTAAACTATATCTTTTTTATACTTTATTATTATTTTTGAACTTGTCCTCATGTTTATCACACTTGTTTCATTTGATCTGAATTTATGCTCTTGAACATTGAGGACAATGTTAAAAGTAAGTGTGGGGGAAGGGTTATTGATTGATTGATACTTAATTGTTTTATAGTTTTTGTTTGTTGGTGATTGGTGATTTTTCGTTAAAAGGCTGAAAATTTTTGCTTGAAGTTGTGCTTTAATTTGTTTAGAATACATCAAATTGGTAAAGAATAGGATATAGATTGAATTGGTTGGAGGATTTTTGTAGTGTGTTAGTATGCTTTTAACATGATAATTGAGAAATGCATGCTATTGTTGAAATTTGTTTTGTAATTTGGAATATTTTTAGTTGCAAAGTTGAGAGTTTCTTTATCAACTACTTTAGACTATATGTGGGGGCATAAAATTTGCTTTCAAACTTGTTGACAAGTTGTTTTTAAGCAAAATATTCTTAAATGATTGTGTTTTGTTGAAAACTTTTGGAGTAGACTTGGCTTTTATATGGATGAAAGGTGTTTAGTTTTGGATTCATGAAATGGTAGAATCTCTCTTTAAGGGTGAACCTAAACAAGGACCCTTAATTCACTGACTATGTTTGTAGCACTCAAAATAAGAGAGAAGTGATCATTAGGAGGTTGAAAAAAAACAAAAGAAGAAGACGAAAAAGAAAGAAGCACCTAGGAATGAAAGTGGATGAATGAGGCAAAGTTTGCTCCATAACAAATGAAAATTGTGTTTAAATGTAGCAATAGGGTAGATAAGCTTTATAGATGCCAATGGACTAGGGGATTTGATAGATAAACTCTCAAAGTCACAACTTCTCAATGCCAAGGTTTAAACGTAGCAATAGGATAGCATTGCATTTCCTTTCTTAATCATTTTATGTGCATACTTGCATAGTATAAGAATTCTTTTGCCTCTTTGATTTGAATTGTATTATTTCCCTGGGTTTGGAATTAGTTTGCTTGAGGAAAAGCAAGCGAGTAAGTATGGGGCAATTTGATGTATGCTAAATATACTTATCAACTCAAGCAAGAATTTATCTATTTTCATCATTTAAATCATCACTTTGTGGTGAAATTTTTATGATTTTTGTGATGTTTGTAGGATGAAGAATGTGGAGAAACATGAGTGGAAAAAAGGTGTGCAAAAGAGATGCAAAATGGAAAGGCACCAAGGCGACTCATGAAAGCATGAAGAAAATGGAGGTTTTGTGAATAAAAAATGTTGCACGGCCGTGCAACCCAACTTGCACGGCAGTGCCAGAGAAGAACTCAAGCGAAGGATCGACACAGGAAGGTTGCACAGCTGTGCAAGGCCAACATGCACATGGTTACGAAATTCCAAGCATCATGCACAGCCATGCCAGAGGAAAAATTCAACCCCTTGAAGCAGAGAAGTTGCACGGCCATGCAACTTACTTTGGCACGTCCATGACGCGTGGGAATTAATGAGAAAGAGGGTAGCGAGACAACTTTGTCAAGAGGGGACCAAAGGGAAATTATGAGACATTAAAAGTAGGGTATTGTGTCTTGGACAAGGGGTAAACTTTTGCATCATCTTTGTTTTTCATTCTCTTTATCTATAACATTTTAGGGTTTTAGTGCTTTTAACTTGTTTTTAGGGAAGCAAGGGGAAATCAATCATCCAAGCTTTTCCTTGTTTTGGAATCTTCAATCAAGGTTCTTGGGTTGGTTCTCTTGAGCTTTTTCTCTTTATTTTTGATGATTATTAATGTTATTATGTTTGTTTTAATTATGAGTACTTAATTTATTTAGTTGGGGTACAGAGATGTAGGTTGGGAGAACGATTATGCTAAGTTGATGCTTGGGTGTTGTTGTTGTTCATTGATTTATCTATTGCCTTGTGAACGGTTTATTGACTTGCTTGATTAATTATAGCTTGGACTGACCACCTAGGTTATAGTTTTAACAAACCAAAGTGAAGAATTGAGAGATGAAGATTGGGTGAGGTCGCAAGCAATGAATTTGTCAGTGTAGGATAGAAATATTCAATGCCCGCAAAGCGTTCGATGAAATGCCTAAGGCTCTTAATGACTCTAATCTGATTAAGTGAGTCTGAGATGACCCTCTTAATAGATTTAGATATGGTTTAATCACCTTGAGAGAGGATTTATACTACAGGAGTGGTGAGAAAAAATTCATTAACTTAGCGTAATTAGATTCCCAACCAAAACCTTAAAACCCCAAGGCTTCTCTTTTATTGAACTCACCTTTGAAATTCTAGTTTTTCCTCATTTTTTCTAATTTTTTTAACCAATCAAAATTCTCAAAAATTATCATGTGTTGTCTAGCTTTTATTTTCTTTTGTCGATCACAATTAATTTCCTATCCTTGAGAATTCGATACCCGAGGATTAATTGAGGGTTTAGAACTACATTGACTCTTGTGCACTTGCAAGAAGTCCATCATCTGTATGTTTTAAATCTGAATATTTTAAGATGTATTTAACATTTTTTTGGTAAAACATTTTGATTTGGGACACCTAGCTACGAGGTAGCGTAGACTTGATACACCGATGTTGTATCATCTGTTTAAGTGGCTTATACTTGCCTTAGTGGCTATACCATGGTGCCTAAGTGGCTAATCCTTGCCTTTGTGGCTGTTACCGAGTCTGGTTGACTCTACATGTCAGATTTAGTTCTCGTTAAACTTTTTGGTATTTTTCTCTGAAATAATTTTTGAAAAATAATGTGAATTTCGGTAAATAGTTTGAAATGAATACTTTGGCTATTTCTGAGTGTGGATGACTATGCTTATAAGTTTATGGTTCCATAAAAAATACTTTGGTATTTCTATCTGAAATGTTTTGGAAATCCTCTTTGAAAATGTTTTGCAAAAATATTATTCTTTGCAAATATTTTGGGAAAATAAGGAAGAGTTTTCATAATTTTTTTTGAATGAAATATTTTGGCTATTTTGGATTTGAGAAATTAAATAGTTTTATTTAATTTATTCTTTACTCAATTTGGGTGAATGTTATCTGCTTTGTTTGCAAAGGATTTTAAATGATTTTTCAGAGATATTATAATTCTGTATACAGTGTGTATACATATATATACTTATAGTGCATGTGGTATTTTTTAAGGGTTTTTAAAACTGTTTTAAGGGGCAGAGAGCCGCTCTGAGGTGTTTTTTCCACTCACTAGGGTTCTTACCCCCTTTCTTTTTCTTGTTTATTTTTATCTTATATTTCAGGTTATTCTTTCTAGCATTCAGTTACCCAGTGAGGTGCCCTATCAGTAGTGAGTGCCCTATTGTTAGGGCTGAGTTTTGTGATGTTAGATGCTCCACACCGGGTAGTGTCTTATGATTTTGTATATGATAGTAAAATGTTTAAATTGTTTTTAACTATATTTATTTATTCAACATTTTGATAACGTAGTTGTATTTTATTATTATTCGGGAATATTATTTTCAAACTTATTATATGTTAAACTGTTTTAACTTGACTAATAAGCCAGTGGATAAAGAAAAGTATTTGGGTAGTATGTTTTTGTTCTCCGAGGCTTGTGCGATATGGGCCGAGCTCTCACAAACGGTTCACCTCGTACACCGGCAACAACCCGCTTTTGGGTCATGATAAAGGTGGTATCAGAGCGCTAGGTTCTGTATTGTCTGGTTTGGTTGTGGAGCTTAGGTATTCTTGGTTGAGTTAGTCTAATTTGTCTTCGTATATCACTTTGAGTATTTGCTTTTGTGTTTTCTTTTGAGTATTTCGATGGTACTGTGGCAATAGCATGCATTTTGACATTTGCATATTCGTTTTGTCTGTCCGTTGTATGTAGAGATGCTATGATGTTAGAGAATACCTAGGGAGGCCACTAGGCGTCGGTCTATCGAGGCTGCCAGTCAGTCAGTAGGTGGTCATTATGGTTCACGCATTGCGCCAAAGGTCCCAGTTTCAGCACCTCAGCCTTAGCCATCGCCTATGGCTCAGTCTAACTTTTTCGATCATTTTGCTCCATTCGTTGATATTTTTGAGCTAGTTACTCCTTATCAGGCATTCGGAGTTCAGCTGTCAACAGCTGCTCCCATAGTTGCACCCGTCGTACCAAAGATCGACGATGGTACCCGTCTGATAAATTCCTGAAGCTTGAACCACAGAGATTTAAGGGCACGAAGGGAGAGGACTCGTAAGATTTTATCTTTGCACTTGAGCATTATTTCGATGCCCTGAACTACACTGACAATGCCGAAAGGATCAGATATGCAACCTTTCTATTGGGCGGTCGTACGGTGGTGTGGTGGCAAGGTTTTAAGAAACAAGATGATACCACCTGGGTACAGTTCAAGAATGAGCTTGTATTTTCTATCCTTCCTTGAAGTATTAGGGATAAGAAAACAGATGAGTTCAATGATTTTCATCAGAAGCAAGGGATGTTTGTGTCTGAGTATGAGGAGAAGTTTAGAGATCTCAGTAGGTATGCATCAGAGGAGTGTCGTACTAAGACGACATTGGCGAGTAAATTTTAGAAGGGTATGGAAACAGTCAGAAAGATTGGTAGCAGCTCTCGGACTGGAAACAGTCAGAAAGATTGCAGAGGCTGCAAAAGCCATTGACTACGTCGATGAGAGACACTCAGAGGAAAATCTTAAAAAGAGTAGGATTAAAAGATCAACAAGTATCCATCATTGTAGATGTCAGAGTAGTTGGTATGGGCAGAGACACAGTTTCTTCTCAGGGCAACCAAGGCAGTATAGTAACAGTTAGGATGCTGGTGCGGTATAGTCAAGCGTACGCATTGGGTTTTAGAGCAGAACCCTAAGTGTTGGAAGCACAAGAAGAGGTATAATTCATTGGTGCAGTAGGTGTGAGAGGAAACACCTTGGGCGGTGTGGCGAGAAAAAATGCAACTGCTACTTCTGTACAAAGTCGGGACACATGATAGTTGATTGTCCTCATAGACTTTTTATCGATTCCTAGGCGGGACAACCTACAATTAGAGGCATGAGCAATGTTAGGGGCGCTTCAGAATCTTTTAGGGATAGACAATCAAGAGATAACATTTATTTTGGTTGTGGTGGCACAGTAGGGGGAGGTCAATATTAGAACTATTATCCAATTCGTTAGGAGGTTCAAGCCTCAGTTGCAGCAACAACATGTATCTCTTCTTTTCCTGAACTTCAGCATATCTCTGAATGTGCTCTTTTGATTTTCTATATGCTTTTGCATCTTTATGTATGTATTCTTTTGAATCTCTGTGAACTTCTGCATGTTTCAGTATGTATCCTTTTGAACTTTTGTGAATTTCTGCATAATTTTACACGAATGTCTTTTGAACTTCTGTATGTCTTTGGATATGCCCATTTGAACTTCTGCATATTGTTGTAAGCATGTTGTTTGACTCTGGTGCTGCACATTCTATCTTGTTTCACATTATGTTGGAATACGTTGAACTGACGGTATTTGCTAGAAAGTCTTTAGAAGATCTGTCACTTCTGACTAGCTATGTTTTAGTTAAATCTGAATTTCGAGGTTGCGCAATTGCTTTGGTAAGCATGAGTTGGCAACTGGTACGACGATGTCAGATGTGGGAGAATTTGGTGTTATCTTCTGTATGAATTGGGTTTTGACTTTGTAAGTCACATTGAATCACCTTGCAAAGCAAGTGAACTTTCGACCGCTGGGTTTGAGCGAATTTTGTATCATGATAAGTGAGTCAATATTTATGGAAGAAATAATAGTTTGTTGTGCTGGTGAATCATATTTGGCTATATGCCAATCGAGTTTCAAAGGCTCAGAAATGAGTTTGGAAGACGTGCTAGCAATGCAAAATTTTTGACATGTTGCTAAGGAATATTTGGGATTTCCACTTGAACGGGAAGTGAATTTGAGATGAAGGTTAGTACGGTGTTGACCCAATATTAGTTTCACCATATCGGATGGCCCCAGTGGAAGTAAAGAAGTTAGAGGCGTAGTTGAAGAAATTGCTAGATAAGTGTATCATCTGACCTACGATTTCTATTTGGTGAACTATGGAATATGAATATCAGAAGTGTAATGCTTATTTGATCCTTATGCTATCTCAGTCAGCAATATTCGAATCTATTGCTTTCTTTGTGCTCTGTGGTTACTGTTGGGTTTGCTTTGCAAATTGCATTTTACCCAAGCAATCTTTTCGAGAGCTGTCTGGCTCATTTTATTTTTCTATGATTTTTTTCTGTCCGTTGGAATTTCTTATAAGTGTCTAAGTTTGTGCCCTCTGATTGTATAACTCTCTGGTTTTGAGAATATGCATCATTGAATCTTCTGTACTTTTGCACTGTCTGGTATCTTAAGATTTGTTCTTAAGAATTTTGTCTCTGATTCATTCTATATTCGATCTCTAATGTTAACTGAGGGTAGACTTAGTTTGAAATAGAATTGTACTATACAAATCATTGATCTTTGTATAGGCATTTGATAGAGCACGCATAGGCTGTAGAATGTTGTGTAACAAACAGCCAAATTTTGCAAAATCTCAGTGGAAGTTTTAGAGGAACTTCACTCTATTGAGTTATGATTGAGAATCTGTGCTTGTCTGATTTTTTTGATTTGTATGTTTGTACCATCTGTCTTAGCCTCTGTGTGTTTTTGTACCTCCGTCTCTGCATCTGTATGGGTTGCATCCTCTATATCTGTCGTTATGGTGGGTATGAGTAGTTTGTAATATTTAGCTGAGAGATAGTTGGTTTCTCTGTGAGTATTTTGTCAGAGCTATGGATTATGCCATGATTTATAGATTTATGTTGATTTTCGATTTTGGGATATCAGATTTTGACTAGATTAAGGTCTAGGGTTCTGATAGCATTCTATGTATATCTGTAATCCTTTTGATATGAATCTTCTGAAAATTCGCGGACGAATTTGTTTTGAGGGGTGAAGTATGTAATACCCCACCAGTTTCTGACCTATCTTATGTAGCTTTTCGATCAGTCCTGATGTGTTTCGTTCAATTTTGATCCTAGCAATTGATGCTCAGAGATGTTGAGGATGTCAATTGATGCTCGGAAATTTTGACATTTAGTTGATCTCAGTTTGATCTTGAACGAATGGGGTGTTGAGTGGATGATTAATGGTTTTGAAAGGGAGTTACTCGAGTACGTAGAGAATGTTACTCAAGTCAGATGAGCTATTGATTACTCGAGTAAGCAATTTTGTTACTCGAGTAAACTGACTCTCTAGATGATTTTTTGGGAAAGTTTTACTCGAGTAAGAAGTCCTCTTACTCGAGTAAGCGAGGAAAAATTCTGAAATGGTGTCGTTTT
The DNA here is from genome assembly GCA_948243855.1 of Flueggea neowawraea. Lineage (NCBI taxonomy): Eukaryota > Viridiplantae > Streptophyta > Magnoliopsida > Malpighiales > Phyllanthaceae > Flueggea > Flueggea neowawraea. The sequence continues at coordinate 8,232 of CAODLS010420306.1, read as the reverse complement.
GGGCAAGGTTTCTATATATACCCCCACTGAACCCATTCGGTTCTCTCACCTCATTTTCATCTCTCTCCTCAAAATTCATCCAAAACACATTTGAATTGCTTCCCATTGCTTCCATTTTGTTCCTAGAGGTAAGATTATATCTATAATCTCTTCATTTCTTCCATTTCATGCTTTGAATTTGAATTTGAATTTGTGGGTTTAGGCAGAATTTGAATGTTTGGTTCAGATCCGTTTGATTCTATCCAAATGGGAGTTGTAGGTTGTTAGGTTATGATTGTTTGAGGTTAGACAATCATAGATTGAGTTTGGGTTTGAAGGATTTGATGAGTTCTTTGAATGGGTTAGGGCTTGGTCGAATTTGCGAAGAGTCTTGATGAGTTTGAGTTTGTTTGATGTTGTTTGTTGAAATGGATGTTGGATTAATGTTTCTAAGGTCAAATAGAGACAATGTTGGTGAATGGGAGTGATTTTATCGGTGGAATCAAGTGATAAGTCGATTTTGGAAAATCTGGGTTAGTGACTTACCCGAGTAAGCACTTTAGGTTACTCGAGTAAGCCAAGCTGGGAGTTACTCGAGTAAGCATCTGGCTTACTCGAGTAAGCCGTTGTCCTAGGGACCAAAGATGTAATTTTTCATATTTTGACAATTTTTGAGAGTGAGGAGGCTAATTAAGATATTTTGACTACTTGGAGGACTTAATTATATATTTCAAATACTTTGAGGACTAAATTGTAAATTTTGAAAAGTTTGAGGACTAAAGCATAATTTTACAGAGGTGGGAGACCAATCTGTAATTTTGCAAGATACTTAATTTTCGAGGCGAGTATTAGATATTCATTCGCATTAGGATTTTCATTTGTCGTGGGTTGGGACGAGCATCTGCATTGCATGCATATTCTTTATTGCCACATTACAGTTCTTTGTGATATGCCCTAGCCCAATCATATTTACATTGTCATTTATATTGTTATTTAATAAGTACGAGGTTTTTCATTTTGGCATATATTTTATCATGTTATTTTGTAATGCACTAGCTTGATAAAAGTATCCATAAATAGTTGATTATGTCTTCTGTTATCAAGTGCGTGACTTGATAGTAAAACCTTAAGATAAAATAACACTATTCTAAATAGTCCATGGTCGTTCATTATCATAGGAATGATAATATTTTAAGACTAGCATGCACTTTGAGAGATGATCATATTTTACTGATCATTGACATGGGATGTTACTCAGAAAAATGATACATGTTGGGAACATGATATTGTACTGACCCACTATGAGAAATACTCAATGGAATATATGTCATCAATATTTCTTTTCGCAGTAGTGATATTTGAGTCATTCGACCTGAATTCATCATTGATTACTACATGAGGATCTTTATGTTTTGATATAGTTCAACATCATCCGTAACAGGATGGTAATACAAGATATAATTGGATGTATAGTAAATCATGTAGAGGAATGTGAGTGATAGTGAATCAATTTGTCCCGCTCTTATTTAAGTGAGATATCTCTTGGCCACTTGACAAGCAGGACTAATGAAATGCATGGCAGTGCTCGAATGAAATTGACAAGGGTTATCAATATCATTTACTTTGGTTAGTGTACTTAGGTATCAAGAAATATTTTATTATGCTATATAAAGATGACATCATCCATGCTTTATGCTTAATCAAGATATCCTGTGACAAAAGGATTAAATATTGAATTGTGCATTAGATTTTGTCGAGTCATCGAATTTGCTCAAGTTAGGTAGTCATAACGACTTGCTAGAGCCTGCTTATAACTTGTGGGCCTAAATGGTAATTTGGGCATACTGTTAATATTAAGTGAACCTATAGGGTCATACACTCACAAACTGTGTTATATATATTATAATGTGTCTTGCTATTATTTTATAATGAAATAATTTGTTTTATAATAGTTTTAAAACAAATTAAAACTCATTTTGATCTAGTCAAATAGCTTCTTTGACTTAGTTACCAAAAGTATGAGCTTCTTTGACTTAGTCAACTAAGAGGTTGTTTGACTTGGTCAACTTGATAATTGACATTTTTATTTATGAAATAAAAGGGCTAAATTTGATTTAAAAGAAAGGGGGCCGAAATTTATTTATTAATTAGTAATAAATAAATATTGAAATAGTCTATCCTTGTCGAACTAGGGTAGAATCGAATTTCCTAGTAAGACTAGGATTAGTGTTTATTAAGGTCTATAAGTAGTCTTTCATCAAGCCCTAGCTATGACACATATGTTGGAATTCATAACTAAATATGACATTCATATAAAGGATAACACAACAGAAATAACAAAAAAAAATTATCCTAGAATTTCACCAAGGATCTATGCACATCAACATAAACGATTAGTGTTAGGGTTTTATCTTGAAAAAACAAAGCTCGATTGTATGAACGACTAAATTTTTGATGTAGTTTTTAGTACAATCTCAAAACCCTTTCAACCACGTTGCCTTTGCACAAATGTGACCAATGGTATCCACACGAACGAACTTCCTTGGATTGGTGGAGTGTACTGGCACTTAGAATCTATATTCTAATTCTCACAAATAATTTTCTCTCTTTGTTTGTGACACTCACAAATTCGGCCAAGCCATTTCCATGAGAAACAAGACTATGGTGTGCTCCTATTTATAGGCATATGTGAAAACCTAAATAGGTGCACTAGGGTTGGCCAAAACCCTTCCTTGTTCAAGAAGAATTTAGCGACACCAATACAAGAAGGGTGTGTGCCGAAATTCCTTCTCAAATTAGGAGCCAAAATCTCTTTCATTCTCATTCAAGAATTCGGCCTACACTCCTAAAAAATAGGAGGTAGAAATTCGGCCACCAACCTAATTTGGAGTGTGTGTGCCAAATTTCCTATGTCCCTTTCAGGGTTTCCCTCTCATTGTCATACAATAATAAAATCTCTTAAAAAATAGTTGTATGGCAAAATTTCTCACGCGGGTTTATTAATGTTATTGGGCTTTTAATTACATAATACATTATCATCAAATAAATCACTCTTTTATTAATATCTATGGGCCTAATTTATGTCACACATAAACAAGCCCAAAATCATATTAATAAGTGAATTAAATTAAAAGCCCATTACATTAATGGATTATATCTTATATCATAAATAAGATATAAATTATAAAACCCTAAATTATTAGTAATTAATCAAATTAATTATCTCAATAATTCAACTACGAAAAGAGAGAACATTTTTAATCCAATCCAATTCTTTTTAGTGTATGACCTAATAGGCCAATTCAAAATTGGCAATAGGCTTGTCCCAAACATTTGGGCCCAGAGTCCATAAGCAGTATCTAGTAATACATTATGAAAATCCAAAATCAAGTGGAGTCGGTGATCTGAGTCAACCTTTCACAGTTTGATATTTAGTCATTTTGTCTCACGATATCTATTAAGCATAAGGCATGACCACATGTCAACCTTATATTGCTTAATGCATTTTTTGATCCTTAGTAGTTGATATATAAATGACATTGATAAACCCTTTTATCAATTCATTTGAGTATGCATACATTCCATCAATCCTACTCATCAAGTGTCCTAAAGATATCACTCTTCATAAGAGGAACAAATCAATCACTCTCACCATCACTCCTCTACAAGATTCATGACATATGCAATCATACTTTTTATTATTACCCTATTACGGATGACATTTGACTAAGTCAAAACATGTGATTCCTCATGTAGGAGTCGATAGTGAGTTTCAGTCAGAGGACTCAAACATCACCACTATATGAAAGCTACCTATGACATTGATCCATGAAGTGCTTTCATAGTGGGCCAGTCCAATACATGTTCCCTAACATGTTTCTACGTTCTAAGTGATATCCCATATCCATAATCAGTAAAACATGATTATCCTCTTAGCAACATACTAACATTGGTTTGTCATCATTTCCATGATAACAATTGATTAGGGACTTTTAGAATAATATTCTTTTGAAATTATGATTTTACTATCAAGTCACACTCGATGTCATAAGGAAAACTATTCATGGAAGTTTTATTGTTATAAATAATATAATATTTCATAGATATGAAATAAAATGCCTCTTTATTAAATAATAAATGTAATGACAACGTATATCAATGATTGGACTAGGCCACAAAACTAACAATCTCCCACTTGCACTAGTCCTAATCAGGAACGAACATAACACCTAAAGACTTGATGTGCCATTCATGTTTTGGTTCGGGGAGAGCCTTTGTCAAATGATCCGCTACATTGTCATTAGTGTCAACTCTGCATATCTTAACATCTCCTCTTTCGACTATCTCTCGAATAAGGTGGAAACGTCTGAGTATGTGTTTGGTTCTTTGATTTGATCTAGGCTACTTGGCTTGAGAAATAGCTCCATTGTTATCACAATATAATTCTATTGGTTTGCGATGCTTAGGGCAACATCCAAACAAGTAATGAACTTCTTGAGCCAAACAACTTCCTTTGTTGTGTCCGACGCAACTATATACTCAGACTCTGTAGTAGAATCGACCACTGTGTCTTGCTTGAATCTTATCCAATTAACAACACCTCCATTCAAACAAAACACATAACCAGATTGCGATATGAAATCATCATGGTTAGACTGAAAGCTAGCATCAGTATAACTACTTAGGACTAGTTCACCTTCTTGTCCTCTATAGACCAAGAAAACATCATTAGTTCTTCTAAAGTATTTAAGGATATTCTTGACTGCGGTCTAGTGACTTTCACCTGGATTGGATTGTTATCTACTAGTCATGCTTAAAGGAAAAGAAACATCAGGGTGTGTACAAAGCATAACATATATGATGGATCTAATAGTAGAAGCATATGTAAACCTACTCATGTAATCTCTGGCTTGCCTTGTTGTAGGACAACCAGCCTTGCTTAAAGGCTTTCCAACAACCATGGGAATCATTCCTTTCTTGGAGTTTACCATGCTAAGCCTTTTTAGCACCTTATCAATGTACACACTTTGACTTAGTCCAATGAGCCACTTGGACCTATCTCTATAGATTTGTATCCTAATGATACGTGGGGCTTCACCTAAGTCTTTCATTGCAAAATACTTTCCTAACTAAGTCTTGACACTCAACAAGGAAGGAATTTCATTTCCAATGATTAAGATGTCGTCGACATACAGCACTAAGAACACTATTGTACTCCCACTAACCTTCTTGTGTATACAATAGTCATCTTCAATCTTGATGAATCCAAACTCTTTGACTGTTTCATCAAAACAATGATTCCAACTTCGGGATGCTTGCTTCAATCCATAAATGGATCTTCGAAGCTTGCATACCTTGCTAGGATTCTTAGGATTGATAAAACTCTCGGGTTGTGTTATGTACACATCCTCGAGGAGGTTTCCATTTAGGAAAGCAGTTTTGACATCCATTTGCAATATCTCATAGTCATAATATGCAGCTATGACGAGAAGAATCCTAATGGATTTGACCATGATGACTGGCAAAAATATTTCATCATAGTCAATACCATGAGTTTGTCTAAAACCTTTTGCAACTAGTCTTGCTTTGAAGATCTCATCGACTTTTAGCTTATAAATCCATTTGCAATCAATGACTTTGGCTCTATCGGGTGCGACCACCAAGTTCTAAACTTGGTTGTCATACATAGATTGCATTTTTGATTTCATGGCTTCATTCCATCTCACAAAATTTGGATCTACAAATACCTCTGATAGGTTGTAGGCTCATCGTGGTCTACAAGAACAATTGATTTATCGTCAGTTATGAGAAATTCATATCTCTCAAGCTCATGACGAATCCTACCATACCTTCTAGGGCCTTGTGTCACAGATTTAGACTCCACAACATCTTGTGAGTCATCTTGAATCTCCATTCTATCTTCGACACCTATTTGTGATTCTTTTATTTCTTCTAGAAGTACTTTACTCTCACTAATCCTTTTGGAAATAAACTCCTTTTCCAAAAAGGTACCATTTTGAGCAACAAACACTTTATTCTCGGATCAATTAAAAAATTATTATCCCTTTGTTTCCTTTGGATACCCCACAAATATACATTTTTCACATTTAGGTGCTAAATTTTCTGAAACTTGACGTTTCATAAAAGCTTCGCATCCCCAAATCTTTAGAAAAGACATTATGGGTTTTTTCCCTTTTCATATCTCATATGGTGTATTTTCAACCGCTTTAGTTGAAATTCGGTTAAGTATGAAAGCAGTAGTTTCTAAGGCATAACCTCAAAACGAGACTGGAAGATCCGTTTGACTCATCATTGATCGAACCATATCCAATATAGTTATATTTATCCTTTCGGACAAGTCATTCCATTGAGGCGTTCCAAGAGGAGTAAGTTGTGAGACAATCTCACACTCCTTAAGATGATTGTCAAACTCTTGGCTTAAATATTCTCCACCTCGATCGGATCGAAATGCTTTGATATTCTTGCCAAGTTGGTTTTGTACTTCACTTTTGAATTCCTTGAACTTTTCAAAGGGTTCCGATTTGTGTCTTATAAGATAGACAAATCCATACATACTAAAATCATCAGTGAAGGTAATGAAGTACAAATAAGCTCCTCTAGCACTTATACTAAAAGGTCCACATACATCAGTATGTATTAGGCCTAATAGATCATTGGCCTTTTCACCTTTGTTTGTAAAAGGACTCTTGGATATTTTGCCTAACAAACAAGATTCACATATGTCAAATGATTCAAAATCAAATGAGTCAAGTAATCCATCTTTATGGAGTTTGAGATGCGTTTCTCAATTGCATGGCTCAAACGACAATGCCAAAAGTAGGTTTGGTTAAATCATTTGATTTTAACCTTTTATTAATGTTATAGATGGGCTTGCTTCATTCCAAGTTTAAAACATAGAGACCAAAAGATAAGGTTGCAACACCATAAAATATGCCCCCATGATAGATGGAAAGATTATTATTCTTAATAATAAAATGAAAACCATCATTGTTTAAATAAGAAACTAAAATAATGTTCGTACTCAAAGTAGGAACATAATAATAATGTGATAATTGTAAAACAAGTCCATTATGCAAAGTTATATCATAAGTTCCTACGGCTAATGCAACAACTCTTGCTCCATTGCCCACTAGTAAGTCCACTTCGTTTTTCATCAATGATCTATTGTTTCTAAATCCTCGCAAATTAATGCAAATATGAGCTCCACATCCAGTATCAAATACCCATGAGGAAGTGGTAGACATATTGATTTCTATAACAAAAATACCTAAAGTATAAGTCTTACTTCCCTTCTTCTTTAGTTCTTCCAAGTAGAGTTTGCAACTTCTCTTCCAATGGCCCGGCTCATTGCAGTGAAAGCAAACTCCCTCTTTTTCTTTGGTTATCTTGGGCTTGGAATTCAACGATTTGGGCTTGGATTTCACTTTGCCCTTGCCAACACTCTTTGGCTTTTCCTTGCCCTTCCCCTTTTGAACCACTAGCACATCATTGGTCTTAGGAATGCGCTTCTTGGAATTCTTCAACATACCAAGTAACTTGGTGATGGTATTATCCATGATGTGCATGTTGTAGTTCATGACAAACTGATACTTATGAAGGACCCTAAGATCATATATATGGCCAAATCTTTCTTTAACGGAGCACCAAGTCTCTCAAGTTGGTCATTGTAACCTTTCATCTGGAGGACATGCACACTTATTGAAGTGCCAGGAGCCATCTTACATCCATTCAATGCCTTATTCGTCAAGAACCTTTCTTGACGAGCTTGCTCTTCGAACATTTCCATGAGATGCTTCATCATGTCAAATGCTTCCATATTCTCAAATTTTTTTTGCAAATCTGCAATCATGGTGTAAGCATAAGACATGTGACATCCACTGAGTCACTTAAATGCATCTCATAAGCATCCTTTTGTACTCTTGGGGCATTGGATGGAGGTACATGTGGGAACGTTGTATCAATGACATAACTCTTCCTTTATTGCTTAAGAACAATTCTTAAGTTTCGAGACCAATCAAAAATGTTAGTCCCATTCATTTTATCCTTCTCAAGGATCGATTGCAAAGTAAATGTTGATGTGTTGTTGTTTGTTGCCATTATATCTACATACAAAATATGCAAAGATTAATAAGAGATCTTTTGATTACTCCCACTAAAATTAACATCCCTAAAGTTAATTTAAGTTTAAAACACAGTGGGTACAAGATCCATATTTCACTCAAAGTTAAGTCA
>CAODLS010420295.1:0-22171 GCA_948243855.1 Flueggea neowawraea | reverse complement strand
GATCCGCCTCGTACGCCGGTCATGGTCCCGGGAATGGGTCGTGACAATTGGTATCAGAGATAATGCTCAAATTTTAATAAGGTTTAACAACCTAGAGTGAAAGATCCAAAATGGCAACCTTGAATGATTTTTCAAGTTTTTATTATGGGGATGAAATTGATAAACCTCATTGCTTTGATGGTTTTGATTATTTTTATTGGTTGATGAGAATTCGAGTTTATATGCTCTCTATTGATTATGATTTATGGGAAATTGTTAAAAATGGATTTTCAAGAAATCAAAAGATTATTGGGATGAGAATGAAAAGAAAATGTTTTCCTTGCATACTAAATCCATCCATATTTTACAAAGATCTTTGAATGGAAATGATTATTCTATAATCTCCAAATGTCATGATGCTAGAGATATTTTGAGTACCCTTGATTCAATCTATTTGTCCAACCAAGCTTGTGAATTTGCAGATGATGTGCATGAGGAAGAATCTCAACTGCAAAGTGCACAAGTTGATGAAAGCTTGGAAATCAAAGATCAAATCGATCATCAACAAGAAGAGCATAAAGAAAAGAGTACACAATTGCAAGAAGAGAATTTTCATTTCTCAAGAGAAAGCTCAAAATCCATTTCATACTTCATAGAAGTATCGATACAAGAAAAAGAAAGAGGAGAGCATGCCAAAAAGAACAAATTCCATAAGTCCCTCAAAAGAAACAAAGGTTTCAAGAAATCGAGCAAGAAGAAGAAAAACAAACCCATCTTCTATGAGTGCCACAACTTCAAACATGCCAAATGTGGTAACCCATTCTTGACCCTAAACTTTGCTTTATTTTTTTTAAATTTATTTACGTGTTGATTATTTGTGGTTTATTGCATACTTGCTTTGATTAATAAATGTTTAAATATGATTTCATGCATACTTTGAGTTTTTGAATTTCAAAGGGAGATATATTTCTTTGAAAATTTTTATGCATGTTATGAAACAAAAAGGGGGAGTTCTGCTTTCAAAATAATTTGATTGATAAATACATTTACTAAGGGGGAGCATTTTGTGCTTAATAATTCTTGATTATTTTCTTTGAAAAAGAGGTAGTATTTCTTATATTTGCATGATTTGCATATCCTATTTGATGATTACAAAAAGGGAGAATGTTGCATAAATTCTTATAATTGGCATCAATGTTGATTTGAACATCTTGCTTATTGATGTGTTGAACTAACCAAAGTGACAATAAGTAAAATCCTTGATCAGTCTATTTGTCATTATTTTATAGATGTTAAAATTCATGCATATTATGTCATCATCAAAAAGGGAGAGATTATTGAACCAAGGGTAGTTAACATTTGGATCCCTTTGTGTTTTGATGATGAAAAAAATTGAGGTTGATACTTGAGTGTTTGGGATGGTCATTCTAGCCTAACTCGCGTATACGAAGAACACAACTCGAGTTAACATTGTTATCCAGAAGAGCCAAAGTGTTGAAGAAATTCAACTCGAGTTATATAAGATACAACTCGAGTTAATCAGTGGCTAGACAACTCGAGTTACACGGTTGCCAACTCTAGTAAAAGGATCACCTAGAAGTTGTTGATCAATCTACAACTCGAGTAAGAAAATGTATAACTCGAGTTGATCAAATACTAGGCAACTCGATCTAAATGAAGGCTAACTCGAGTTAAATATCTTGGAGTAAATTTAACTCGAGTAAGATACTTGTATAACTCGAGTTAGAGCTCGGAGTCAAAAAGAAAATCTTACAAGGTTCAAATGTCGAGGTTCCAACGGTCAGAAAAAATAGCTAACTCGAGTAAGTCATTATATAACTCGAGTTACATGCTTTAAGGGTTGTTTTCTTCAAATGAATAACTCGAATAATCCAACTATATAACTCGAGCTAAAGGCTACGTCAGAGCATTAAATGAAAGTTGTCATATCTCACAACGGCTACATTCAATCCGCCAACGGCCATATCGACTTCGAAAACTATAAATACACTCAAGACATATTAGAGAAGAAGTTGTTAACCATTGGCAAACATCTTACAACAACATCAAGCTTTCTTGTGCTCAATCTTGCAAATCATTCATACACTTCTCAAGAGGGTTTTACACTTGCAAATTCATTATTGCTTGAGAGTGTTCATTATTGATTTTGTTCTTCATTGTCAATCATATCTTTGTGTTTAAGAGAAGAGTAGTTTTCTTGTTTGTCTAGAAAATAAGGGTTGTATTGGTAGAGGTTTAATCTTACACCCATTGAAGCAATAGGTTGTATTGGTTTAATCTTGCACCTTTGAAGCAAGAGTTTGTAGAGGTTTAATCTTGCACCTATTGAAGCAAGAGTCATAGTGGATTCAAATTTTCAAGGGGAAGCTTGAGGAGTGGACATAGTCTAAGAGGGTCAAACCACTATACATCATGGATTTGATTTCTCTATCCCTTCTCTCTTTACATTATTATTTGTGTGAATTGGATAAATTGTTCTTACTTTATTTTTGCTTATTTTGAATATTCTGATAATTGCAAAAACGTTTTTAAAGTCAAAAATCCAATTCACCCCGCTCTTAGATTGTCATTTCGGGCCAACACATTATTTTAAACACTTAATCATCATCTTGAACATTCAGAGATCAAATCAGAATCAAACAGAATACTACAGAGAACCTAGTCGGAACGAATGAAGTATTACATACTTCCCTCCTCAAAAGAAAATTGTCCTCGAATTTCCATGCAACTAGATCAAAGGTACTACGGATACACTCCAAATACTAACATCACCCAATTTCCCCAATTAAATCTAACTCTAACGGTTCCACAACAAAAATCAAATCTAAGTCTCCAAAATCAAAACGTAACATGAATCCCTAAAATATCAACCCATAAGAAATCTTTTAAGGCGTTAGGCCTCTCAAGTCGAGATATACAAACATACAGAGGTGCTCCAAAATTACCCATACAATTTGACTCCTAAATCTAATCCATATCCTGATACTCAAATGCTAAAATCAAACTTAAGTCTCCAAATCAGAGTGTGATTCAAAACCTAAACATATCATCCACATAGAAGCAAACTAGAATTCTACTAGCACTCTAAATTATTCACTTCCCAATATGCCAACATGCAGAAGACGTGACAGAATATGTAGAATCAGACATAGAAGATATTGAGAAATGAGAATGCAGAGACAGATGTTGCAGAGAAGTGTAGATATAGAAGTAGATGATACATACTTATACATACTCTGATTACAAACATGCATAAATGATTCTGATAATGCATATGCATTACAAATTGATGAAGCAAAATAAGTGTGGTTATCCATGCCGCAACTCCCAGAATGATAATTCTAAAGAGCCTTCACTGACATTCCATCAAAAGATAGATTGAGTCTATTTTCAATTGACAACAGAGACAAAACACGGAATGAATCTAGAATAGCATGTCTGAGAAACAAACTTCAGATACTAGAAAGTACAAGGATACTAAGAACAAAGGAACATATCTGAGGTGCAAAATACAAAGAGACAAACTGAATTAATATCTCACATGGCCAAAATGTCCAACTAATCAAATGTACATTGGCTCAACCTACTATCTCCACTTATCATCATGTCCTCCATTGGTCATCTTTGAGAGGATACAAAATTTCTCGAACTCTGACAATGATCCAAAATTTCTAGTCCCAAATCTTATCTAATTATTACTCCCAAATCTGTACATACTCGATATCAAATCTGATGGCTAAGCATCGAGATTCCTACAAATAAATCAATCATGTGAAGCGAAAGAAGCAACCTAATTAATTTTCAACAAAATCTCCTTGGTTTAAAATCACATTTGTACTTCTAACTCAACTTACAATCCCCAAAAAGCAAAGAATATTAATCATACCCAATTATCTCCAATGAAGATAACATGAAAAACCCAAAGGTTTTATTCACTTTATATCCAAATCTCAGTCTCATCGAACCAAATTAATGAGCTAGTCCAATCAACCCTACTCTATGAGTTATTCCATATACTTGTTATCGAATTCAAATAATATCCAAAGTTTTAATCATGTTTGCACCATTTAAGTCAGATTATAATTAAATCCAACTTATTTCATCAAGTCTTGTTTGCAATTTCGCTTTTGACTCCATATTCACACGATTTATCACTTAACCCATATTGAATACATTTAACCTCGAACAAAATGTTAACTCCTAGATGATCACACTTAATCAATACAAATTCTCCAATCACATAGTCTGAATCCAACCTAAAATCTGTAAGTCTATTTGTATCGTACAATCGATCCAAGTAGTACAATTATTTATAATCATTTTACCCATTTCAATCAAACTAGTATTCAAATTAAATCCCCATTCCTCAAATCTTACCGGACATCTATCTATTCCATCACTTAGTCCTTGCCATAAGATTTCGACTCCAAATAGGAATGAATAACTAGAAAAATCTTATCAAAACCTATCAACAACTGAATTAATAATCTTGTCGTAGATAATTATAGTTGTAATCAGATGAAATCATCACTTGAATTTATTAACAATTCAATAACCACTCACCATTCTTATCTCTAGACTATTTGACTAATATATCTAGTATCAACCTCTAGCTATCATATATTATATAAATCCCCATTAAAATTTATATCGCATATCCTGAAATTAATAACGCCAAAACATCGCTCCTTAGATTCTTTTTTTCACCAAAATAATCAGCTCCGAACACTGACTGCCAAATTCCTATCATCATTCTATACTTCTGTCTCTTTCTCATTTCAAGTCCCGATATCAAAGCATAAATCAAATATATCCTAATCCAATTTGGAAATATCTTACCTCAAAATAAATATAGTCTCCAAATTATACAAATACTAATCTCAACTATCTCCTCAAGTATTACTATATTCATGTTCAAGAATATTTCCTTGAATTTCGATTCAGACACAATACTCAGATAATAGATTGATTCCTATTCCTTATTATTTACCTCACAAATTGTGGCTTAATGGTATCCCGCTCATACATAAACATATATCATATTCTCATTAATTATTACTCCAATTCAAAATAATCCATCGAATTAAATCATCTAAAAGCCTTATCATTTTTCTTCACATACTCATATTTTACACCATTCATAAATCAATAGAACCGTACCTCTCTAATTGAGCCTTAGGTACAAATGAAAAAGAAACAATATAAATGGAGGTATTTTTCAACAAATAATTCCAAGTAGGTGCAAGATTTCTAATGTGTCTCATAAGAGCGTGATTAATTAAGTAAGGGTTTAGATAGTGAACAAATTCTATAACCCGAAACAAACATGCAAAACAGGTCGAATTGGTGAAACAAGGGTCTGAAAGATGCCAACAAATGTTAACGCTAGATAACGTACATAACTAGGCAATGATAAGCATTGTACCCGAACAAATCAACGACGTACATTAACTGAAAAATCACTGATCAACGTGCATAAACCAATTAATAATGTATGTTAGATCGTTCCAGAAGGTTCAAACAACTTTAAATGCATTTAGAGTATTCCTATGACACCAAATATTCTCTCTCGTCAATTGCTAACTAATACATCATTGTGAAATCTCCAATCCTTATCTTATTGGCATTCAACCCCTAATAACTTACATAAATTTAGGCTTATGCTGTACACACCAAACTTCTACTACAATGTTTAATATCTTTTATACCATATACTCTCCTCAAATCACATTATCACACAATTTCCTCTCTCAGGATTATAGATCCTCAAATTCTAGATTTCTACATCAAAACGAATCAATTACATATATCTTTACTAATCAACAACATCAATCAGTCCTTCACTTTCAAGTCTCCAAAGCTCAAATTAACCAAACCTGTTACCATCATATGTAATGAAATCAAGCATCCTATAATAATAATAATAATAATAATAATAATAATAATAATAATAATATCTTTGTCTTCCAAATTATTCGTTATCATTGAACCACATAGTCCTTAAGTTTAATTGTAGTCACCAAATTATCAATGATTTCATCTGACCTCCAAAACTCAAAATCCAATCAAATCAAACTCACAAGGCAATCCATGTACCTATAACCGAATTCAGATCACATCCATAATTATAATTATTTTCGTGCACTCAAGTCAAACTATTAATCAAATTCAACTTAATTCCTCAAATCTCATTCATAAGTCATTTATTGCCTTTATATCTACACAATTCATTATATGATCCTTATTACAAATATTTAACCTCAATAAGATAGTAACCACTGAAATAATTAAACCAACAATCATCACCAACGATCTCGTTACTTTACTATTGATAATTTCCTCAATGATCAAATGAAATTACAAAAAGAATTTATCATCCATCCACGATCTCGATTCTAGTCACCCAATATCATGACTTATACATTAAGTCCAATTTTTGTAATTCATAACTACCAGACTTACCAGCTAATTTCCTCAAATATTTCACGTTAAAATAAATTCCTTATGTGTGATCTTCAAACCAAAATTTTGTATTCGAAGATTTTTGTAATTTATCAATTAATTACTCAAACTTGTCATACCTAAGTTAAAATCGAATTCTTTTATTCTCCGATAATATTGTTATATCGCTTACTTTGATATTAGAGACCTCAATCAAACTCATTGATCAACCCCCAAGGAATCATCCCTCAACATGTTCGAATCCCTAAGTCTAATCGAATCAAACCTTTAATTTAATTCATACTTCCATAATCAAATTCAAAACATCTTTGTCATTGTAAATCACTTCTTTGTTATTCCTCGAATTTTCGTAATTATTACTATCCATCACACAAACAAATTGACCTCAATCCATTATAAACAATTTAGTCATCAAATCCCTATATGCTAATAAATCAAAGTTAATCAGCACTACATGACTCCCAAAATGACATTATTAAATCAAAAGATTATCACAAAAATATAAATCCTCAACTGGCAATAACTCGATCTCCAATCGATTCTAGAGGATCATTAAGAACACCACAATTAGTTAAGAGAATTCATCAACTCTTAGAAAACACTCAAAGAATCCATGCACCGTTGAATCAATTGAAATTCGATAGCCCTAACTAGTAGCTCACAACGTCTATCCATATCTAGGAAGGTATCGGACTGGTAGAATTCATAAGCAAATGTCAGAATGCTGACGTCAAACATATCTACAGACAACAGATGAACGAAACATGCATGCAATTGTCCGAATGCATATAATTGTGACAGTGCCAAACAAATACTTTAAAGCATATACAGAGGCAAAGAAGACAGACTCGATCAAAAATACCTAAGCTCCACAACCGACCCAGACTTACAGAACCTAGGGCTCTAATACCACCTTTATCACGACCCGTTACTGGACCATGACCGGCGTGCAAGAAGACCGAATCGGAGGCCAGCCCACACAAGCCTCAGAGATCATAAATGCTACCCAAGTTATTCACTTTAAAACATTATTTTAGAAAAAATATAATGCTAGTAAAAAAAATCATACATATCATAATAATGGAAATCATTTTAGAAAAAATAAATTTATATTTTTACTAGAATAAATTTGAGTATAAAAAAATAATAATAAAACCAAAATCAGATACAAAAATTATATCCAATAACCCAATAGTATATCGGTGTAGAGCTCTAACACATAAATAAAAGAGCTCGACCAAAAAGGCGTCAAGAAACCAAATCAACGATGCCTCACTAGGTATATGTATCTCAAAAGCTTGCCGAGAATGATAGGAACCACCTGAAAAATAGAGATAAAATAAACAAAGAAAAGAAAGGGGTAATAACCCAATGAGAGATAACACTCTAGATCACCTCATACGTGTTTCACAAAGACTGTTTTGAAAATAATTTTGAAAACTACGATAGGCAGGTATAGATAAGCATACATATATATACACACACTATATATATAGTAGTGTTTTGTAAACCATTTTGAAAACGTTTACAAATAGAAAAAACGGCATCCACGAAAACATATTTATATTAGTATCAAAGATAAAACATAATATCGTAGATATGGGACCCAACCAAAGGTTGTGCATATAGTACCAAAGCAAAAGTGGTGTGGACTCCGCCAACATCCAAATGAAATACGTATGTCTGGTCAGACATACAGCTACCGAATTACCCCAGCAACTAGGACCTTGACAAAGCATTGGTATACCAAATGCTACAAACCCCGTAGCTAGGCGTCCCATATCAGAGAAAACATATATAATAATTTTATATCAAAATCAAACGGTCATGCAACAAAAAGTATCAAAACCAAAGGGGAGATATATATAATTATAATATATATATATATATCAAATTTTAAAAACAAAGTATTGATTATAAAACATCACATAATCAGTTTATTAATTAGGTCAAACCTTACTTATTCCACTTTCAGAAATAAAGCCAGCACAATAAAAACAATATAGAGTTTTCGAGACACAGCCTATGTGTCTGAAGCTGCTCTTGGATCATGGGTGATCAACATTAAGATCCTTTTTGTGTTCTGATGATGAACAAAATGATATGGTCAAAGGCTCACTCGATAAGAGGATGATTCACTCGAGAAACATTTATGCCTAGTTTATTTCACTCCAATAAGCCAAATCATCACTCGAGTAATGCACAAAGAACAAAGGAATGGGTTACAAGCTAAAGTCACTCACTTGAGTAACAATAGAAGAGTCACTTGAGTAATTCATGTGTCATATCACTCGAGTAAACAAGAAGTATCACTCGAGTAAGGACGAGTTCAAGGTGATGCGATTTTAACTGTCTCACTCGAGTAACAAGAAGTGTCACTCGAGTAAGCAATGCATCATATTACTCGAATAAGCGAAAGGTTTCACTCGAGTAAATCATTAACCCAGAAAGCTGCAACAGACAGAAATGTATTCCAACGATCATATTTTTACCACCAATGGTCATATTAGATGGAATGGCTATAAATACCTCAAGAGACTGCATAAATGAAATGGGATAATATATGCAACCTTTGTGCTAGTACTTCTATCAATTCCTCACTCAAAAAACATCAAATCAAGCTAGAAATCAAGATTCAAGCATCAATTTCATACAACCAAACTTTAGCATAGAGCTTCATCTTTTGTATCATTTTATTTGCACTTTGAGAGTGTGAGAAATGTTTGTTGTAAGCATATAGAAAAAACATTGTAAAGGTTTGTTATGAGCCTGAGTAAAACAACATTGAGAGAGATTTGTTGTGAACCTAAGCAAAACAACATTGTAGGCATTGTTGGTGTTGAACCGTAATCAACCTCGTTGTATTGGCCTTGTTGGATTGAGTCGTAATCAATCATCGATATAGTGAAAAACCTAAGTGATACTTAGGAAGTGGATGTAGGCATCGAGTTGGCCGAACCACTATAAATTCTTGGTGTTGATTTTTAGCTTTCCTTTCAAGTCGCTTCCGCTCTACAAAATCAACTAAGGCATAAATCAAAATTCTCCAACAAGTGGTATCAGCGCTTAAATTCAATGTTGTCCTTGATTTACGTTTGTGCATTGGCTTGAAGCAAATAAGGAGAGAGATTATTTTTCTATGTATGCACAAATTATTTTTGAAAGAGGGAGTGTTATTGTTTATCATTGCTTAAATTGCTTAATCTTTTTGATGATTACAAAAAAGGGGAAGAGTGTTGAATATGCTTATATGTTTTATTTGGAAAGGGGTAGATTTTTTTTTTGGCTTTCACTCTTGCATGATACTAACCAAATGACAAGGATGAAATCCTTGATCAATGTTCTTGTCCTTGATGTAGCGCTTAAATTCATAAAGTTTTTGTTATCATCAACAAAGGGAGATTGTTGGATCATGGGTGATCAACATTAAGATCTTTTTTGTGTTTTGATGATGAACAAAATGATATTGTCAAAGCCTCACTTGAGTAAGAGGATGATTCACTCGAGTAATATTTATGTCAGTTTATTTCACTCGAGTAATGCAAAATGAACAGAGGAATGGGCTACGAGCTGAAGTCACTCACTCGAGTAACAATAAAAGAGTCACTCGAGTAATCCATGTGCCATATCACTCTAGTAAACAAGAAGTGTCACTCTAGTAAGGAAGAGTTCAAGGTGATGCGATTTTAACTGTCTCACTCGAGTAACAAGAAGTATCACTCGAGTAAGCAATGCATCAGATCACTCGAGTAAGCGAAAGGTGTCACTCGAGTAAAACATCAACCCAGAAAGATGAAACGGACAGAAATGCATTCCAACGGTCATATTTTTACCACCAACGGTCATATTGGATGGAATGGCTATAAATACCTCAAGAGACTGCAGAAATCAAGTGGGATAACATATGCAACCTTTGTGCTAATACTTTTATCAATTCCTCACTCCAAAAAACCAAATCAAGTTAGAGATAAAGATTTAAGCATCAATTTCATACAACCAAACTCTAACATAGAGCTTCATCTTTTGTATCATTTTATTTACACTTTGAGAGTGTGAGAAAGGTTTGTTGTAAGCCTATAGAAAACAACATTGTAAAGGTTTGTTGTGAGCCTAAGTAAAACAACATTGAGATAGGTTTGCTGTGAACCTAAGAAAAACAACATTGTAGGCATTGGTGGTGTTGAGCCGTAATCAACCGCATTGTATTGGTCTTTTGGATTGAGCTGCAATCAATTATCGATATAGTGAAAAGCCTAAGTGAGACTTAGGTAGTGGACGTAGGCATCAAGTTGGTCGAACCACTATAAATTCTTGGTGTTGATTTTTAGCTTTGCTTTCAAGTCGCTTCCGCTCTACAAAATCAACTAAGGCATAGACCAAAATTCTCCAACAGATGCTATCCACTCACTGGATGCCGCCAAGCCAGTAATCCAAATCTCGGACCAGGAACAGATATCACATAAAGATCTGAACATGCAACAAACATCAGTGGATAGCCGGCCACCTCGGATACTGAGCAAAACAGAACTGAAAGCAAAATTTATCACTAATTTTATTCCTATATAATTTGAAATATCAGTGGATAGCCAACCACCTCGACAACCTTTGGAAAATTATGACTCAGTTCTTAAAATATTTCAAATTATATTTTAGTCCTCAAGTCTCCAAATAATTCAAAATTACTTTTTAGTCCCTTAAATGGCAAATATCAGCTTTAGTCCTTATAATGACAAATTACATAATCAATCCCTAATTATATATATCAAATAAGTATTATAACAAAAAGCTAGATAGCTACTATACTACTGACAACCAGCAAATTATTAAGTATAACCTATACCAAGGCTACTCCCATAAGATGTTATATATATATATATATAATAGCCATTAAGGCATATATAACAAACGGTAGCCCATAGGCTCAGAATAGCAGATGGTAGACCGTAGGCTCAGAATATTATCATACAGAGTTTGTGTGTTTGGCCGGACACACGACCGTCGTATTACCCTGGCAACAGATAACCTTCACAGAGAAGTGGTATACCAAATACAACGTTTATCCTCGCTGTGTAGGAAATCAGACAGAGCAATGGTATACCAAAAACCACGTTTATCCTCGCGGTGTAGGAGCAGAATCAGACATAATTCGTGTGTCCGGCCGCCATATTACCCTGGCAACATAGGGCTTCAGAGAGCAATGGTATACCAAAGGCTACGCAATCTCGTAGCTAAGAATCTTGTATCAGAGTCGGAGTTATCAACATATTTATTCTCAGAAGTTAAAAATACAAAGCAGACGTAGTAATTAATAGAGTATAAGCATATTCAGAACACATACATATTCAGGTATGCAAAACGGATGTATTCAAAGTGTGAACTCCATAACAGGATACTTAAAACAGATAATCAAATAATTACGGAGCATGTTTTTTTCCTACCAAATATATTTATCTATATATATATAGACTAATAATATATTAAAAATAATATTCTCAGAAACCAGACATTCAGAAGCAGACAAGCAAGCAAAATGGTCAGATGCTTACAGAAATGTCAAACACCAATACATACCAGTAATACAAAGACAATAATATATTTAGAATCTTACTTCTTATCACACACATTTTCACATAAATCAAATTTTATATTTTGCCAAGCCTTTAATTAATCCAGATTACATGGCAAAGTCGGAATACAACAAAAACATAAGTTCATAGGACACAACCTAGTTGTTTAGAGCTTTCACCTCACTCACCTAGATTTCGAGCAAACAATCCCAACGTGCGACCTCGATGGATGGTCGGACACCTTGGATATCAGGCGGGACTGAGAGCAGACAACGAAACTGAAAGCAGACAAATTATAACAGAATCAAATATGGAACGATATTGTGACACTAAATGCAGATGTAGACACTGAAAATCCTATTTCGATATAGGATCAAATGCTTTAGCCTCAAAAATTGGACTCTAAGTAAAATTAAAGTTTGGTCCACTGACATATGTAAAATTATATTTTAGTCCTCAAACTTTTCAAAATTTACAACTTAATCCTCAAAATATTCTCAAATTACCAAACAATTCTCTAAGTAATCAGAATTTCCAAATAAACTCTCAAACTCTCAGAAATTATAAATTAGTCCACAACATGCAAAATATCACATTTAGTCCTTTCCACAAAAAGCTACACCAAAACATCCAACTCTCGATTCAAGTGATAAAAATCATTTTCAATCACCTACATTAACTCTAATCGACCTCCTGAACACGAATTTGATGTCGGTTTCATCAAAACAACAGCATAATTGTCCAAAATTACTTAAACCCAAACTAAACCCTAGCTCCACTAAAAACTCATCAAATATCTTGATTCAAAGCTTGCTTTATGTTTATCTAACTTCAAACAATAATAATCTAATAACCCTTAGCATCCACTAACTCAGAATCATCCAAAAATTCAAATCAAATTCGGCCAAAAATGAAAATACAAGATTAAATGATGAAATTGAAGAAATAAGAGGAATGAAAGGTTGATCTTACCTCAATAAATTCTTAAGAGTGATGGGTAAAAATTGGGAAAACGATTCAAATGAGAGAGAGAGAGAGAGAGTGTTTAAACTGAAAAAGTGAGTGAAAACGAAGTGTGTCGGGGTGGGTATATATAGATACAGAGGTGAATAGTCGACTACCCAATGCTAGTAGTCGACTAATGATGAATATGCTCCATTATTCAACTCACCAAACCGTTAGCCGTCTACCCAATAGTTGAATACTCAAACCATGGGTCGAATATTGACGGTTAATTCCTCACAATTTGATTTCTTTCGCTTCTTCCAACCGACCTAATCGAACACCACTAAGATCAAAGGTCTCAACTCAACCTAAAATATCATCAAACATCTAAACATCATCTTTAAACACCTAACACCATCATTAACATTCAAATACCAGATCAGAATCAAACGGATTGCTACAGGAAGTTTAGTTAGAATTTGGTAGGGTATTACATACTCCCCCTCAAAAGAAATTCATCCCCAAATTTCTAGACATAAGAGATCAAAGTTGAGATCAAACTTAAATCTCCAAATCGGAGTCTAATCCTGGATACCAAATGTCAACCATAGAAAATGACTAAAACTTTACCATCATTCCAACTCACTCGAACCCAAATATTCAAACATGCAGAGATTGTAAGATATTTAGACATGTAGAAGATGGTACAAGGTATACAGAAAGAGAGAAATAGAACACAGACTTAAGATTTGACAGAATCAAATAAGATCACATATCCACACTGAAGTTCAGTAGAAAAGATGCCCCTCAAGAGGACTTGATTAGCACTTCATCAGAGAACAAAGTGAGTCTAACCTTAACTGGCTATAGCAGCAACCTTGGAACGGATTTGGGACAGAATGCTTAAGGAACAAAATGTAGAATATCGAAATGCACGAAGGAACAGAGAAGCAAAGGATCGTATTCTCACATTCACATAATTCATGTGTGAGAGGCACAAACTCAGACACTAATCAAAGGTCAAGCTTCGAAGACTTCGACAATTAGACCACATGCAGAGCAAGAGAAAACAAACCAGAGTTCAATAAGGTCATCTGATTATAGATTGCAGTGGCAAATACCACCACTACTGCAATTACATAACACAAAGGAATTGCAACATATTCGGATGTTATTGAATGAAATAACAAAAGGAACATAAAAATAACCCTTTTGATGTCCAAATCCTTTAGTCTAATTAGATTGAACCCATAGGTCAGATGACGCACCAAGGTACTATTACAATTCAAGTTTCCAAACTAATCATACTCGAATATCTGGATGCTAACATCAAACCTAGATTTCCTGAATCAAACTGAAGTCTTAACTCAAACTAACCTGACATATAGAAGCCAACGATCAATATATTAAGATCACGGGCTATTCATACCCATTTATGCAGACAACTAGGAGTTAACACTGGAATTACATGCACGAAGGCAGAGGGTACAGACTTATGCATTGGCAAAATCAAATGAGTATAGAATTTAGCACTCTATTTCATCAAAAGACAAACCAAACCTAAATGTTTAACAAATACGAAACTGGTCTGAGACAAACTTCCTAAGAATTACTTTCATAGAGTACCAGAATGCACAGAGACAAATTGTGGTACGAACTTACACATAGACAAAATCAAATGGGTACGGATTTTTATGTCATTGTTACTCAGAATGGTACTTAAATGAAACTTTCAGTAAGGTTCCATCAGAAAACAAGTCGAACCTAACCTCACTAACTGTTACACTGAGATACAAAAAAATGTTCAGAACATGTCCTTTACAAAACAAATTCACAAAATGTCAGAATGTACAAGGTCAAATTGGAGTGGTAACGCTAGCTGATATTCAACAATTCAGATTATGATCTTAAACATTGATACTTAAATCTAGTTCAGGAATTTCCCACATATCTCGGTACAAATTATTCAATTCAAGGACTTAAGGGACCACAAGCTAGAAAACGCGTACCCAGACATTTTCCATAGGTCAAGCATCAAAATTTTAGATAAATGGTAAATACACCAAGCAAAGGAAAATGTACCATAACATACTTACGAAGTCATCTAGGTTAGATGCAATTCCAGACCTAACCCAAACTACGATCACAGAACTTAAGGGAAACATAACAGATGTATACATTGCCAAGGATTGCAGAATAAGTATAAACATTGATAAGGGAAAGCAAAACAGATGCAAACATTGCTAAGGGAACAATATGGGTACAAATATTGCTAAGGAAGACAAATTAGGGAACCCAAGAAATTGATCATTTGATTTGCTTAAAGTCCAGGATCCAAACATATCGAACCCTGAAAATTGACGGAACCAAGAGGGCTTTGTATATTTCTTTTCCATCATCATAGATTGACTTCCAAACATAATTATTTTCTCATACCCATTAATAAATCTTGCCGGTTTGATAGGAACCAATGAAAAGAATAATCATTGGACATCAGATCGAGCAAAATATTTTGGATAAGCTCAAAGATATAAGGTGTGCCAAAATAAAATAACTTATTCATAGAAGTTTAGGGGTAGGGAAGATATTAGTCATTGATACATTAGGGTAAGTAAATTCCAATGAGTTGAATGATTGTCCTAAGACTGTTTTGCTATTCCTCACTTCTCACATGAAACCATTCACAAAACCTCACGCTCATATATTAAGGGTATGAGCAGTATGGTCAAGTCTTGGAAGATGTGTTTTAGAACATCGATTTGAGTGGTAGCGTGAAGCTATCACATATGAGATGATACCTCAACCTCCAAACGATTATACGAATCGATCGGATCCACTACAGAATAATCAACGACCTCGGTGGTTCTAGCTGATGGCTTTTAACGTTTGCTCATGCTTATAAGATAATAAACAAACAAAGCACAAACAAAGATATCAAAATGTTCATGATTGCCACAGTACCCGGAATATACTCAGAAAGAGATAGAGGTAAATCAGACTGACTCGATAAAAATACCTAAGCTCCATAACTGACCCAAAGCTACGAAACGTAACGCTTTGATACCACCTTTGTCACGACCCGTTATCAGACCATGACTGCCATACGAGGTGAACCATCTAGGAAAGCCTGGTCCATCTCACACAAGCCTTGGAATACAGAATTTCTATCCACATTCATTTTATTAACCAGATTATTAATCACATTAAGACAACTTAACAAATATAACAAGTTCGAAATAACATTCTTAAATAATAACAAAATAAAATATAATCATAACTAAAATCAATATGTTGACATACAATCAGATATATATTCATAACCCACTACTCAGTATGGAGTATCTAACATGACAGACAATCGAGCCTGAACAAAAGGGCACTCGCTAACCAATCCATACCTCACTGAGCTGGAGGAGCTGAAAAGTTGCGGAAGACAGGAAATCACCTGAAATAAAATAAAAATACAAAAAATAGATGAAAGAAAGGGGGTAAGAACTCTAGTGAGGAAATGACGGTACAGATCAGCTCCAGACCTCACAAGTTTTGAAAAATTTTCAAAAAAATACTGCATGCACATATATAACTAGATACTACTAATATACACTTGTATACATAGTTAGTAGTTCAAAAATTCATTATCAAAAAATATATCGTGCAGAGCAAACAACAGACATTTATACAAAAGAATAATTATAATATTAGATTATATGTCTACAAATCTAGAAACATTTCGCAGGCCAATCAGACAACACACAGACATACATGACATTTACCAAATAAATATCATAGAGAGAATCATATATATATATATATAAGTATTATAAAAGCCAGATAGATATTATACTATTGACAACCTGCAAATTATTAAGTATAACCTATACCGAGTTTAACTATTCAATAAAGCATATATGTGGCTAATGCTGCCAGACGGTATATAATATATATATATATATATATATATATAATAGCAGACGATAGCCCGTAGGCTCATAATAGTATCAGACAGAGTTTTTGTGTTTGGTCGGACACACGACCGTCTTATTACCCCGGCAACAGAGGACCTTCACAGAGTAGTGGTATACCAAATACCACGTTTATCCTCGCGGTGCAGGAAATCAGATAGAGCAACGATATACCAAAGACCACGTTTATCCTCGCGGTGTAGGAGTAGAATCAAACATAATTCGTGTGCCTGGCTGGGCACACGGTCGTCGTATCACCCTGGCAATAGAGGGCCTTCAGAGAGCAATGGTATACCAAAGGCCACGTTTATCCTCGCAGTGTAGGAGCAGAATCATACATACTTCGTGTGCCTGGTCGGACACACAGTCGTCGTATTACCTTGGCAACAGATGGCCTTCAGAGAGCAATAGTATACCAAAAGCTACGCAACCTTGTAGCTAAGAATCTTGTATCAGAGTCAGAGTGATCAATAAACATATTCTCAGAAGTCAAACATACAAAGCAGAAGTAGTAATTAACAGAATATAAGCATATTTAGAACACATACATATTCAAGTATGCAAAACGGACGTATTCAAAGTGCGAACTCCATAACAGAATATTTAAAACAGATAATCATTCTAGTCCAACAAAATAATTACGGAGCATATTTTATCCTACCAAATACATACATACAAATATATATATATATATATATAAACACTAATAATATATTAAAAAGAATATTTTCGGAAATCAAACATTCAGAAGCAGACAAGTAGGCAAAATGGTCAGATGCTTATAGAAATGTCAAACACCAATACATACCAATAATACAAAGATAATAATATATTTATAATTTTACTTCTTATCACACACATTTTCACATAAATCAAATTTTATATTTTGCCAAGCCTTTAATTATTCCAGATTACATGGCAAAGTCGGAATACAACAAAAACATATAAGTTCATACGACACAACCTAGTTGTCTAGAGCTGTCATCTCACTCACCTGGATTTTGAGCAAACAATCCCAATGTGCAACCTCGATGGATGGTCGGACACCTTGGATATCAGGCAGAACTGAGAACATACAATGAAACTGGAAGCAGGCAAATATAACATAATCAAATATGGAATGGTATTGTGGCACTAAATGCAGATGCAGACACTAAAAATCCTATTTCGATAGAGGATCAAATGCTCTCGCCTCAAAAATTGGACTCTATGTAAAATTACAGTTTGGTCCCCCGACCTATGTAAAATAATGTTTTAGTCCCAATTTTTTTAGAATTTACAACTTCATCCTCGAAGTATTCTCAAACTACCAAACAGTCTTTCAAGTATTCAAAATTCACAAATAAACCCTCAAACTCTCAGAAATTGTAAATTAGTCCCTAACATGCAAAATATCACATTTATTCCTTTCGACAGAAAACTACAACAAAACATCCAACTCTCAATTCAACTGATAGAAATCATTTTCAATCACCTACATTTACTCTAATCGACCTCTGGAACACGAATCTAATGTCAGTTTCATCAAAACAACAACAGAATTGTCCAAAATTACTCAAACCCAAACTAAACACTAGCTCCACCAAAAACTCATCAAATCTCTTGATTCAAAGCTTGATTTAAGTTTATATAATCTCAAATAGTCATAATCTAACAACCCTTAGCTTTCACTAACTCAAAATCATCAAAAAATTCAAACTCATTTCAAATTAGACCAAAAACGAAAATGCAAGATTAAATGATGAAATTGAAGAAATAAGAGGAATGGAATGTTGATCTTACCTTAAGAAATGCGTATGAGTGATGGGTAACCATTAGGGAATCGATTCGAGCGAGAGAGAGGAGTGTTTAGAGTGACAAAGTGAGTGAAAATGAAGTGGATCGGGGTGGATATATATAGTTGCAGAGGTCACTAATCGATTACCCAAAGTTGTTAGTCGACTAATGATGAACCAGCTCCATTATTTGACTTACCAAACCATTAGTCGACTACTCAAACCGTGGGTCGACTACTGAGGGTTAATCCTCACAATGTGATTTCTTTCGCTTCTTCCAACTGACCCAATCGAACACCACTAAGATCTAAGGTCCCAACTCACCCCAAAACATCATCAAACATCTAAACATCATCTTCAAACACCTAATACCATCATTAACATTCAAAGACCAGATCGAAATCGAACAGATTGCTACAGGAAGTCTACTTAGAATCCGACAGGGGTATTATAAAAACAATCTCCCTCCCTCCAAACAAAATATAAACAGAATAAAAATAAAGTATTTATTTACGATATAATTCGGCCAGAAAAGGAAATCAAGCCCCAAGGAAAGGAAAATTGGATCAAATCACAGAGATAGGGGGAGCAAAATTCAAGTCAGACCCACAAAAGGCAAGAGAATCACGCAGAAGGCAAGGAAACAAATCTTTAGCAAAGGCAAGTGGCTAGGGTAGCTTGACCCCTAAGGAAACAAATTGTAGCATAAAGGAAAGTGTTGGGGCTGACCACCAGAAGAGATTGCACACAATGAGGACTTGATTCCAAAATTATCGGAAGAGTGAATGGCACAGGTCGTTGGTGAAGATCAGTATAAAAGCAGCAAATGGAGACAATGAAAAGCCTCCTCCTCGACACAACATTACCCATAGGGGGTTGACATACCCCTTAACCTTTAGCTCTCTATTTGTTTTTCCCTCTTAGCTCTCTTTTGCTATCTCTTACATTTTCTTGTAATCTATTGTACTTATTCTTCTTTTTCAATAAAATGTCCACTTATCATTGTATTTTGCAAATTGCTCAAAGGAGCAAAGACCAACTAACACAAGTTTAGTCCATTTATTTGCTGCAATTGTTTAATTTAGGAGCTAGATAAAAATGTTACGAATATTTTTTGCGTTGTTCTAAAGGGTCGCATCTTTTTCCTATTAAAATAAAAATATTAAAAATAGGAAATATAATTTTTTTTTAGTTTATGTTTAAATTTAGATTTTGACTAAAAAATCATGTCGTATGTAAAAAAAATGAAATCAGACAAGTGAGGGTCCATTTAGAAAGAAAAAAAAAACTCTTAAACAAAATATGAACAGACTTAAAACAAGGGATAAAAACAAAACAAAAACAAAATCCAAACAATATATAAACATGATATTTTTAATTTTTTTTTAAAAAAGTAACACACATGTAATTTTGGAAAAAAAGTTATAATTTAATTTTTGACCTCGTATAACTATAATTTCTTTTTTTTAGCATTTGTATAATTAGCCCATTATTAAATGAATGTAACCTGAATTATTCTTTTTGTGTTCGAAAAATTGGTCACCCTATTTAAATACCAACTCATCTAGGGCTATTCAGTATTCAACCAACATCAAGTCCTATCAACTCAACTAAATTGATCCAATAAAGATATGGAGGGTTTGAATTATTTTAAAGTTTTATTTATAAATAAAATGAATTTAAACATAAAAATCATCACAATAGACCTGTCCACAAAATCAACAATGAGCTTGAATTGATTTTGAAATTGTCACGCACTCACATGCCATTACCATAAGCTCAAGATTCATTTATTACGAAACTATTTCTCTTTTCTCGGAAGACCAGCTTAATAGGGTAATATCACTATCCATTGAGAGCCCATGATCGGCATACGAGATGAATCGTTTGTGAGAGCCCGGTCCATCTCGAACAAGTCTTAGAGATCAAAACATACTACCCAATCCATTCAGATTATGAAACATTTGTTAAAACATTTAATAATCGAAAACATAGCAAATCAAATATATATAAATAAATATATCTCAAAAGTATAGGTGTGAAAAACAGTGGAAGCCTCAAATCAAAAGCCAAAATGGCAACCCAGTAATCCAACTACATCCCGATGTAGAGCTCTACAAAACAAAAAAAATGAGCCCGGACAAAAGGGTATCACTAACCAAAAGATGTCTCATTGGTGTCTAGATGCTGACAGTTGCCGAAGCCAAAAAGTCTGTGAACCTGCTCAATAGGAATCACGTAAACAGAGAAACAAAGGGGGTCAGGGCCCAGTGAGGAATAACACTCCAGATCGCCTTATACGTGCCTCGCAAAGAATGTTTTGAAAACAGGTCAAAACTACACATGCAGATATAGTTTAACATGCATATATATACACGCTATACATATGTAATAGCTTTTCAAAAAATCCTTTCGCAAAAGGGGTCGCATACAAAGCAATCATAAACACGGAGACGTATAAAACGATTTTCATTTTCAGAGTCAAAATACATATACAAATATATGGGACCAAAGCAGAAGGCGTGCACATGGCACTAATAACAAAGTATGTGGACTCCGCCATAATCCATATCAAATCATGTGTCGAATCAGGACACATAGTTATCGGTAACCCTGATAGCTGGGTTTTATCAAAGCGTTGGTATACCAAATATCACCTTTAACCTCGTAACAGTAGGTGTTCCATATCAAAAAACAAAGCATACTAATATATAGTATCAAAACAGAGTATGTGTAGAAGCATCAAAATTAGAGGAGAGATATATAGTACATATCTATCAATTTCAAAGCAGAGTCCTGATTAATACACATAATCATTTTATAATTAGTCAATCCTTATATTAGTTAAATTTCCAAAATATGTGTTATACACAACAGAAAACATATATAGTTCGAGACACAGCCTATTATTGGAGAATTGTCCCGGGAATTCCTTGGTTGAGTTTGTAGAGCGGAAGAGAGTTGGAGTGAAGAGAGAAAACAAAACCACAATTTATAGTAGTTCGGCCAACCATGCCTACGTCCACTACCTAAGTCTCATTTAGGCTTTTCACTATAACGGAGATTGATTCCGGCTCAATCCAACAAAACATTACACCAAGGTTGATTATAGCTCACACCTCTAAAGCCAATAAGGTTGATTGCGGCTCACACCTCTAAAGCCAACAAGGTTGATTGTGGCTCACACCTCTAAAGCCCACAAGGTTGATTACGGCTCACCCCTCTAAAGCCTAACGAAGGTTGATTACGGCTCAAACCTCTAAGGCCATTATAATGTTGTTTTCTATGGGTTCACAACAAATCTCTCTCACTCTTAAAGTGTTTACAATTAGTTTACAAAAATTGAAAGCTCTATACTAGAGTTTGGTTGAATGAAATTGATGCTATTGATCTTGATCTCTAGCTTGATTTGGTGTTTTGGAGTGAGGGGAATGATGAAAATGATTCGGACTTGAATCCA
>CAODLS010420194.1:0-19000 GCA_948243855.1 Flueggea neowawraea | reverse complement strand
ATTATAACGAAATAAACTAGGTTGAGAGGAAGAAGAAGAAGAAGAAGTAAACCCGGTGAGTTGCGTTTGTCCTCTCGTCATTCCCACTTTTTCTGGATGCTTGCTTATTATATGTTTTTGAAATGTTACATAGCCCCCTCCATGTTTGAACGAGTACTCCTGCGGACAATAATTACAAAAAGCTTTAAATTTTTTATCACCCCTAAGAATTTTCTTAAAATGAATTTTAAAAATATTGAAACTAGAAACTTTTCATCACTTTCCCCCCTCATCTCCTTGGATGAGAATTGGTTGAGTTTGACTCTCTTGAGTTCCAATATTTTCAACTTCAACATTTTCAAAATTTCTATTTCTACCAAAATTTTTCATGACTCTAAAATAAATATGCAAATATTAATTAAATGTAATGAAATAACAAAATAAGTAAATTAAACTATAGTAAAAAAGTAGAAGAAATTTGAAAAATGTAATTGCAAAAAATAACTTTAAAAAATATAGAAAACGTAATTACAATAATAAAATATACAAATAATTAATAAGAAAAATTTAGAGAAAAATAAGTTTTTGAGAGAGTGTAGAAGAGATTGGGAGAAAAGAAATGGTATGAATTGAGTAGAAATGGGGTGGAGTATTTATGGAGTTGACAAAAAAAAGAAATAACAGTTGGAACCGCCCGCTGGTTCCAACCGCTAGAATCGGCGGTTCCAACGTTTGAACCAACGTTCGACAGTTGGTTCAAACCGCCAGCTGGAACCGACGGTTTTCAAAAGGGTCAAACCAAAACCTAAACCAGTAAATCCCCATCAGTTGTTTTTCCTAGAAAATGCCTATACCTACACGTGATCCAACCCAACTAAGCTAGCAAATCTACATTAGTTTAAGGAAAAATAATTTCTAAGTCTTTGATGTATACCCTAATTAGTAGGTAGGTGTTCGTGTTTTTAAGATTTGCATACACAATTTTTAGGTCAAAAATTGAGTTACATTTAAATTCTTCCATTAGTGATTTATTAGTATTCCATTAATAAGTTACTGACGTGTCCAAGAGTTAAGTTTAAATAAAATTTTAAAGACAGAAATGCTCCTCAAACATGAGAAACCCTAATGTCTTTTTCTTCTATGTTTCTTCTTCTCCTTCTTCTTTTCTTTCTTGAAATCTAGAATTCATGTTCTTCTTTTCAAAATAAAAAGCCATATCGACATATTTATCTGCTTTGCAATTCTCCTACCAGAATTCAATTGAAAAGAAAAAAGAAGAAAAATGAAAGGTGTTTTCAAAACTGCGAAGTAACATAAAGAAACCAAAAGTACATAACTTTACCATGAACTCACATTCGATATATTCATCTGCTTTGCAATTCTCCAACCAGAATTCAATTAAAAAATTTTAAAAAACACACACAAAAGATCGAAACTTTCACAGCCATTACATTTCATAAGGCGAATATTTCCAGGGAGTATTGTATGAAAAAGGTTTTGATTGGAAATTCACACTGCACACTTCCTTTTTATCCCTTCTCTCTCTCTCTCTCTCTCTAAATCTTTGTTCACTTGACAATTTGAAAAAGCTGAATAGATCGAACCAGAGTGAGAGACCAAATCGAACATTAAGGACACACTGAACCGACCTACTCACTCACTGAGGTAACCCACCTTGGAATCTGCAAACTAAAGCTCTCATCTCACCAATACATATGACTTAAACCATTGAATCACCCTTCGAAAGCATTGTATTGAACAAAATGATCACTATTGTAATAACTTGATTTTTTTCGACCATTTTTCTGATAAATTTTCCTTTGAATTTTTTTTTTCGAATTAATTATTTTTGACGGATTAATTTTAGTTTGAAATATCATTAAATTAATTAATGATAGTTTGGAGTGTTAAAATTTTTTAGTGTTAATAGAATTTTTGAAGTATATTGGGGAGTTAAATTGAGTGAAAATTGGTTGGAATTGGAAAAATGAAGAAAATTGAAAGAAAAGAAAATGAAGGCTAAACTATAGGTCGTTCAGCGTTTGGTCCAAACGGCGTGTCGTCTGGCTTATTGTGTGCTTTGTCGTCCGTGTGTCGTAAACAACGTGTCGTTCGTTTTGGAGAGGAAACGACATGTCTTTTAGAGTCACCAGACGATCTGTCATTCGCGTCTACAGGCAGTGAACAAAATGACGTCGTTTTGAGCAAGCAAAAACAACACCGTTTTGATTTAAACACAGCAGTCGAATCCTTTTTCTTCTCCTGCGTTTTTTTTCCTTTTGTTCTTCCTCTCAAAGCCGAAACTCTCTCTCTCCCAACTCTCTCTCTCATGATCTGACTCTCTCTCTCTTCCTCATCGACCGAACGAGCTAACCGAGGTAAATCTCTCTCTCTCTCCTCTTTTCTTTGGTCATTTTTCTTCCATTTTAGGAGAGTTCGACTGGAGGAGATTTTCGAATTTTGGAAGTAATTTTTTATGATTTTCGGATGAATTTTTGTGGGGTTTTGATGGGGAGAGTTGGAAGAACATGAATCTAAGTTAGAAATGGAAGATTGGAGGATTTTTGATGAAAAGGGTAATTCGGTCTGAATTGGTTTTGAATGTTTTGCTCGGTTTTTGGATGAACCAAGATTAGATTTGGACTCCTTAGGTGATTTTGAGTTGAATGATATGATTGAAAACATTGGGTCATGCTTGGATCGGGATTAGGGACCATTTGGTGTTGTTTTGTAAAGAAAGGACTAAAACAAAGTTTGCCAGATTCTGAGCATTTGAGGACTGAACTTGATATTTAGCATTTAGGGACTGAACATGATATTGTGCATAGTGGCAGATTTGTAATTTTAAAAAACTTAGGGTTAAGTTGTAATTTTAAAAAATTGAGAGATTAAATATTAATTTTAAATTACTTAGAGAACTAATTTAGAAATTCTGAAAGGTTTGGGGACTAAGTCATAATTTTATGATGTTTTGGGAACTAAATGGTAATTTTGAAAAGTTCGGGAGCTGATCTGTAATTTTACACCGGGGTGTAATAATTGGACATTCATGTTAGACTTTGAGCCGAAATAATTTTCGAGGTTGTTAGAGTGTTTGGGTTGCATATGCATTTGCATGTATTTCGGTACAGTCACGGTATCATGTCTAATCTGTAAATGTATTGTTTGTTCCAACTCTGCGTAGTTTTTGAGGAGACAATTCATTCACCAATGGATCGTGCTCTGGATTATTGTTCGACGTCCATGTGAGTGTGGTAGAACTTTAGACACGTCGGTTGTGTCCTCTAAATTCTGTATATATTTTTGTTGTGCTGAACTTGGCATGAACTTGGAATTAATAAAGGATAGAGAATCCTAAAAATATGACTTATGTGATAACTTTGGTTGTGGAAAACAGTTTTGGAAATTATTTTGTTTTCGAAAAATAAATATTAAGTTTTTAATATTTATTATGATTTTTGAAATAAATACTTTGTTTGGATTTTTAAGAGTATTTTTAAATACAATTATTATGTTTCGAAATAAGGATTTTGTTTTTGGAATTTAAGGCATTTTGTAGTAAATGTTCTGTCTGGACATGATTAGTATATTTGAAATAAATATCGTTTTGATATTTTGGTGAATGATTATATGTTTGGTATACTTGATATTTGAATATTTTAGAGTAAATATTTCAATAATGTTTTGGTGAAACACCTTGTTTTGGGACACCCAACTACGTGATAACGTAGTCTTGATACACCAGAGTTGTATCATTTGCCTGTGTGGCTATATTTGTGCCTTAATGGCCTATACTCACCTTTGTGGTTATACCATGGTGCCTTATGTGGCTAATCTTCGCCTATGTAGCTAATACCGAGTTTGAGTCACTCGATGAATATGAGTTTTGGTCCCAATATGAAAATGTTTTGAACAACAGTTTGAGAAATGTTTTTGAAACTACTCTCTGAAAATCTTTTGAAATTTATTCTGAAAATACTTTGGTATTTAACTTTGGAAATACTTTGGTATTTAACTCTGAAAATAAATTTAGAATTTATCTTGGAGATATTTTGAGTATTTATCTCTGAAAATATTTAGGTATTTTTCTCTGAAATATTTTGAAAAGTGAACATAAATTGCAGAAAGTATTTGAAAGAAAACACTTTGGCTATTTTGGGTTTGAGAAATTAAATATGTTATTTAATTTCTTCATCTAATCAATTTCGGTAATCGTCTGTTGTCTGCTCTGTATGCAAAAGGATTGCAAAGTGGATTTTTGAAAAAATCTATTTATATATACGGGTGTATATATATACGATATTATTTGGATATATACATGCATGTGGTAGTTTTTGAAAAGGTTTTCAAAACCCTTTTGAGGAGCTTGTGCTGCTCTTTTATGTTATCCGCTCACTAGGGAATCTTACCATTTTATTTTTCTTTTCTTTGTTCTACTTCACTTTTCAGGTAGTGGATATCGGTCGTTTGGTTCTTCCGCGCTCTGTGAGTGCCCTATTGTTCGGGCCGAATTGTGTTATGTTAGTTGCTTCACACTGGGTAGTGGGTTATGGACTTACATTTGCTAAAAAAATGTTTAGCGGTTTTCCTCAAACTATTTATTTAGTATTTTGTTATTACAATTATATTGTAATTATATATTCGAGATTATTATTTTTGAAAAACGTATCTTTGCTAAATTATTTAATACGGTAAATAAGCCGATTAATAATATGAATTTGGGTGGTTTCTGTTCTCCAAAGCTTGTGCAAGATAGGTCGGGCTTCCATAGACGATTTGCCTAGTACGCCAGTCGCAGTCTCGGAAATGGGTCGTGACAATATGAACAAATCATTCACCAAATCATTCACCAACTAAACAACTCAGTGAAATCCAAATCAAGGAACACCAAAGCCACTTCACCAAAGCCAACACAAACCCTTGTAGATAAGAACAGAGAACAACGAAACCCACTTCACCAAAGCCAACACTAACCCTTGTAGATAAGAAGCTCACTGACCTAGAACCCAAAAAAAACAAGAATAAAAAAACAACCACCATAGCAAAACCAACAATAGAGAAGAGAACAACCCAGGAAAAGACAAAGAAGCAAGAACAACCATTCATGGAGAAATATTTTCTGTAATCCAACTGGGTTTGTTCATTTTTATCGACTCCATCGACATTAGATCTGTGTTTTTTTCCTGCTTCGGTCATGAAGAGGATGACCATAGGGGCTGTGAAACCCGTCGACCCAATCAGATCCACGACGACACCGAATGCAAAGGAACCCAAATACAGGCTCTAGAGAGAAGCTGTTGTGTGTGTGTGTGTGTGAGAGAGAGAGAGAGAGAGAGAGAGAGAGAGAGAGAGAGAGAGGAACCCAGAGGCGTTAGAAAGAGAAGCAGCTGAGAGAGAGGGGTGGAAATCTGTTTGGGATGAATTTAAGGAGGGTATTTTTGTAAAGTTTCACTTCCGTTTACTACATCAGTCAATAATAAGTTTTAAGAACATGTATGCTACATCCAAAAAATGCAATGACTTACCTACTAATTAGAGTATACCTCAGGAACTTGGAAATTATTTTCTCTTAGTTTAATAGTCGAGAAAATTATGCAGTTGACATATATTAATTTACAATATTTCTTCCTACGGGCATGATATATTTATTACAGATATGCTTTCCTATTATTATTGATTCACGATGCAACTTTTCTTATACATGGTTATGTATTTTTAAATTCATGGCGTTGAGTTGATTTGTTGTTGGTTTATTATTGATTTTATGTTGTTTTGTTTGTTGGTTTGTTGTTGAACAAATATACAATAAACTGATACTAAACAAGTTCTAAATAACTTTTAAACAAGCTATAAACAAATATACAATGAACAAATACTAAACAAGTTTTAAACACCGTGAATCTACAATTTATAAAGTTGGTTGCGTGAATCTATAATTTCAAAATTTTGGCTTAAAAAGTTAAAAGTAGGTCGTGTGAATCCATAATTTATGAATTTGGTCCGCATGTATATATTTTTGGCCCTTAATAGTCTTTAGACACCTCCACTCAAAAAATGTGACGGAGAGACTTGGACTTCCTCCTTATCCAAAAGTCTTGAGTTAAGTTCAAGCTTTTAAGGATCCTACCAAGCTTGAACTAGATTAAGTGATTAAGTGATTTGATTGAAAAAATTTTAGGCTTGTAAATTAGGCTAAAAAATTATTGAGTTTTGAGCAAAAGTAGGCTTTTGAATTAGCTAAAAAGGTAAGGTATTGATACACCAACTTATAACAGTTATCTTAAGGGTAATTGTCACATTTTTGTGATGCCACTTTTTAATGATGCCATCGAAATGGTATCGAAGTCTCCAAAGTGTACCTATTAATGGTACTATTAAACATTTCATATTATCATTCTTTTATTTGGGATTTCTTTTGAAGAAGAATTGACACAAAGGGTTATTCTTTCCTTGACATTTTATTAAACTTTCCATTAATTCCAATGGTTAGTAAAGTCATATTAATGTTCCAAATTCAAAAAGAAAATTCAGATAAAAGAAATATGTAATGATATTGAAGTGAACTTTCTTTCTATTGTTATCTCAAATCCGCAATAGAAGCAAAATGGATGAATGAGATGAAGCATTGATCACGAACACTTGGAGTCGCTTCAAATCCTGCAAGAATAAGATGAAAATGAAACCAGTTGGTTCTCGAGAGACTCTTCGACATTCAAGTTAGTATTTAATTTGACAAAGTTTAAGATGCAAAATTTAGGTGTAGAGAATGTACCTCAAAATAATAAAACCTCTTATTTATAGAAAAAGTGTAAGGTTATAAATGTAATTTCTATAAGTGTTACTATAATTTGCTGATTTATCTTTTTTTGTAAAATAAATCTATAAGCTTTTTAAAATGAGGTCTCCTTTGTAGATTTTTGAATCTATTTATTGAGTTGGGCTCAATAAACCCGAGTTCATATTACACAACTTCCAAATAAGTAAATTAGAGTTTTTCAATATGGTACCTTTACATTATTCCAGTTCGTTTTTCGTACAATTTGACATTAGAATTTTTCTACATTTTACTATTTTTAATTTTCTATTAACAGATTAATCTACACAGGAATGAATTAAACTTTCTTCGACATAAATTATCTTGCATTTTAGTTCAAATTGTTTCTAGCATGTCATGAGCAAAAACTGCTAGCTCTTTCTTTTAGTTAATTCCTCTAAGATCAAGATCGATCTGTCATCATCAAACTTCAATTCCCAACAAACCCTCACAACTTTGGACGACTACATATGAAATTAATTTACAAAATTTTAAACTACAAATGTAGAACAAGTTGAAGCTGCTTCTGTATATATATAATCCTGCCCTAGTAAGCTAGCTAATTAGGGTCAAAAAACACCATTGATACCATTTGGAACATCAAAATGGGGAGAGAGAGAACAATTGCACATGCCACCATATGTGCAAGATCTCATATGATCCATGGACCTTTAACAGAGTGGACATTCATGGAGAGGCTTCACTGTTTGCTTCAAATGTATGCCACCATAAATTTACTCTAGTTTCTTTGCTCCCAAGTTAACGGGATACGGACAAATTAACCAAATGTGATTTAAGAAACTCCCCCTCGGTTTTTCTTTTCACTATTTAAATATTAATTAAAGTCAAAATGTTATTTCCCTCAACTACAATTGATAAGCAAGTAACGACTTATATGTAGATAACTGGGTTCAAATTTCATACGAACAACTATTAAAAAAATTGTACTATTACCTTATAATGAAACATATCTTTTGATTCAATAATTAACATGTTGACTAGATTAGAATGAGGGTTTAAATCTCAAAGCAATTACTTATTAAAAAAAATTACATGGTTAATTTTTTAACTCTATGTGGTTGTTCACTCTTTGTAAGAAAAGAGTTGAGTTTAACTTACTTTTATTTTCCTGAAAAAAATACATTTATTGCATTATTTTCTTTACTATCAACGATTGATGATATATTTAGGAAGTTACAAAAAAGAAATATTTAAAGAACAAAATGGATGGAGAGAATAATAATATTAATATAAATTCGTATGATCTCTTGCAACCGACGAGAGTGGTTCCTTATTGGTGCCCCACTCTTATTCCTTAAAACCCAATCTCTATTCTAATAAAATAATAATGCATTACTAGTTGAAGCAAAACAAGATGGAGTGTGAAAAAAATAATGGGTTAGCTAGTAATGCATCATTTCTATAATCAAATTATATATATGCTTCATTAAACAATTAAATTAATTATTGATTATCTAAAATGCATGCATGGTGAAACAGATTTAACTGTTTCGATCTATAGAAAAGATAATTTTTTTTACTTCTTTTGATGGGGAAGAAAGTGGTCTTGAGATATTGTTCAACCATTTCTACTATTGATATAAGTCGTTCCCCAGCTGAGCGGCTTCGAGTTTAACAATATAGTAATTAATTTTAAATCGATTGAGTACAATACAAAATTTCTCCGCAAGATAAATCAAAATAGTGTTGGAAATAGAAAAGAATAGATTGTAGAATGGTAATTAATTGAGTAAATTGTACTGTGAAAAAGTTGATGTGGGTTTGAATAGTATGAAAAATGCATTTTCAATATTCTTAAAAAGGACCACTGTACTCATGCAATTAATGCAACTGGGTTGAATTAGCTCACTGTGAAAGTGATATCTCTTTGAATCGAAATTAAAATTAGAAACGACTATGGATGGTGATCGTATGGATAACAAAATATCTTTTGAATGTTCTACAAGGAACAATATTAATTCTTGTATAATAAAAACAATATTAATTGTTAATCATCGAAGTGTCGTTGTGAAAGAACAAAAAGACCGAGAAATTTCAAAGTCAAGAATTGTACAATCTGTAATCCTGGAGACATGTGTACAACAAAAGGGATTTATAAATTTTGTTAAAGCAAACAGTCCCTCGCAGATCACGCAAATTTCTCTCTTTTGTTGTTGTTGACTGGAGTGGGACAAACCCTATACCGTTTATTTCCATTTCTACGCTCCAGCACTCCTTTTGAGGTTGCTAAATATATTAGCCTCAATTTTGACCGTTTAATTATGAGTACTTTTTTCGTATTAATTAATGTTATGAATCTAAACCCTTCATCTTTTGTCTAGTGGAGTTGGTATAGACCTAATTAGGGCAAAACATCCAATTAATAATTGTTTATGGCATTGAAATAACGACTCTGTCAAGATCTTCAACTTTCCTTAATTTACAAAGAGGAAAAAATATATATCATGTTATAACACAGGATGAGTTATGACCCTTTTATTCTATCTTTTGTATGTATTTTTAAAGGTTAAGATATTTTTATATCCTTTAAATTTAATTTAATAGTTCAGATTCAATTGTTTGAATTAAATTTTTTATGTATTGACAAATACTTAGCCTTAAAATTAAATTTAAAATGTCTAAACAATATTCCAACCATCAAAATTATCTAAAAGAGATAAATACAAAAGGAGATTAGCTCAATCCGTTATACCACAACCACACTCTCAAACAAAAATTAAGTAATTATGAAGTAATATCTTCTTTTGCCTCCACTTTTAAAAACCACCTCATGTAATCTCTAACTTCAAATTCTGACTTCCGTCAGTTAAATATTCTACCATAATGAAGAAAATGACATGATGAATAGTTAAGAAGAAGATGGGCAATGAATATAAAATGAAGTAATATTGTCCTTCCACTATAGTCGTTATATTTAACTAGCAGAAACCAAAACAAATTGAATGAGGTATTTTTATAAGTAGGGGACTGAGTGAAACATTAATAAATTGTACAATGTATTTCATAATGGAAGAATTTCTGACTCATTATCATTGAAAATAACGTAAACGGTATTGCTCCCCTTTTTTTGATTAAGGAATTGGAGAAATAATGCAGTTCTTTGGTAAATTTGTGAGCGTACTAAGGAATTAAGGTGTACTTAAACTAAAAGAATGAAAATTGCACTAAAGTATTTTGACTCTAATCAAACAATTGAAAACGAGTAAGGGACGAACTCGTTACTTTGAGTATTTTACTTCTTTGAAACAATAGTAAAATACAATGATGAAATGAGAGTTTTATTAAAATTAAAGATTAGGTACAGGAGTTTCAAAAAGAAATGCAGTAGAGAACCAAGAAAGCCAATGAAGAAGAACGAAATATAGAGAAAAAGATAAAGGGGTTTGGTTAACTCATAGAGGGGTTGTTGTTGTGCTGTCGAGAGAGGTCATTTCTACAAGGTCCATCTGCTCATTTTATAGTATTCTCTTCAAAGACTTGCTGTCAATTAGTTTATTTTCATGTCCCTAAAATCATGGAATGAATTCCTTGATTTGTTCCCTTGGGTGTCTTCTCTGCAGAATCGTTTTCTTCTACAGGTGGTCACTTTCCTTTGCTGCAACTTTGACTTTCTATTTCTGCAGAATTTTCTTGGAAACTAAGCTCCATTTTCAATTGATTTTGCGTGGATTTCTTACTTCATATGATTAATTCCCTTCCAAGCTTTCCTACTGCAGGTTGCTTCCTGACAACTTCCAATTCTACTACAATTGTTTTCTTCTTTGGTCTTAATTTGGATTTAATTTCAGCATCCCACAATTTGCTACAATTATGGTGTAAACAGGTATATAATTAAGCACTAATATTGAGCTAAATAATTGTTGAATTTTTTGATGAAAAATTAGCTATAGATGAATTTTATGATTAAGGATTATCAATTTTAACTTCGATATCTTTTTTATGAATTACAAACCATTTATACCATATATTTATCTCAAACATATATTACCAAATTTGTCCATTATAAAAACACAAATTTTTAAAAATTATAACATGCTCAATTTCAATATACTTGAACATACCACCACAAACATGAAACTCGTATGTTTGTCAAACATTTATCAAGGTTAATTAATTATCAAATTTATTAAACAAATTATATATGATGATGGCAAATAAATTTATAATTAAGTTGAGCGAACGTATTGGTCGGAACTTTTGTTTCTCTAAAAGACAAAATACCATACTCTGTTGACATTTTGTTAGTTAGTAGTTTACACTGTATTTCATGCATAACTCCACTTATTGATCAATCGGGACTCCCACCTACGCTTATCACACACATACTTTGTTTCATACTGTACATAGCGCATATATATATATATATATATATATATATATATATATATTAGGTCATTTTATTAATTTGCGTCTATCGGAATGAAATTTTTAACTTCTTAGTACTGAAATTAATTTCGATGAACTAGAAGCTCGTTGCTTATATAAAGTATGCGTAGGCAATATTAAGATTTTTCTTGGCAATTAAATTATGAACATCATTGGTCAAATACATTTTATATATGGAGAATGATTGGTCTTTAATTTTTTTATAAGTAGTCTTTAATTAATTATTGGGACTAAATACATCATTTCATTTAGTTTTTTTAACTAGTATATATGATTGAATACATCATACTGACACGCTCATTGCTTAGATACTTAGTCCGCCTTACCTTTCTAGTATATGCAAAGACAAGCCATGGCATTTGGGAAAAAAAGAAGAAGAAGAAGAAAAAAGAAAGAAAATGCGAAGGCAAGCAATTGATGCCTCGCTATTGTATAGATTGTCAATTGCCTTTTGTAAATAATAATCAAAATGGTAGTTGTTGGGACTGTACACATAATTTGAATTTCAAATATCAAGACCTGTTTAATTTAGA
Organism: Flueggea neowawraea; assembly: GCA_948243855.1. Lineage (NCBI taxonomy): Eukaryota > Viridiplantae > Streptophyta > Magnoliopsida > Malpighiales > Phyllanthaceae > Flueggea > Flueggea neowawraea. The sequence continues at coordinate 7,267 of CAODLS010420194.1, read as the reverse complement.
ATTTTTTTTGAAAATTTTCTAAAAATTATAAAGCAGAAACAAAAATCTAAAGATAATTGTTCAGAATTTAGTTTTTCACTCTTTTTTCTTTTGAAAAATAAGGATTTCCACAGAAACCTAACATAATCAAAAAAATTAGGAACAACGTTTAGCATCATAATTGTGATACATCTCAAACATTAAAAACAAAGTGGTAGTGGAGTCCATCCAATATTTCACAATATTATAGTTTTGCCATCAAAATAATAATATAAGGTTCACATCATTCCGTCCCTAAATTATAATGAAATCATCTCTCTGGTCCTTTGGTTTTCAAAAAGCTCATCTCCCCTCTCTAAGGTTCCCAAAAACGTTCAATCATTCGTCCATGTTCGTTAAATGTAACAAATTTTAACGAAAAGTCTATTTTACTCTTATCCCTTCTCTCCCAATCTCTCTTTCACAACAAGTCTTTGAATCTCTATCTCCCTCCCTCTCTCTCACACATCAAAGCTCTCTTTCTCTTTCAAACGTCAACAACTTGCAAGCAACGCAAATCACAAATTAACACTAGCCAAAATTGACTAAGCATTAATTTCAAAGGCAATCCAAAATCCAAATTCACGTATTTTCATCTTTAAACCCACTTGTAACACAATTGCCTTATCTTTTCCCATCTCTCTCTTCTAATCCACCTCCAATTCTTTGTTTGGATGTATTTCTCTCTTCTACCCCAATGAACTCAATTGCAACACAACACATCTCTCTCTTCTACGCCACTGAACCCATAAAATGCACCACCACCACCGATCCAGCAACCACCAACATCAACCACTCTCTCTTTCTCTCTTTTTCGCTCTTTTTCAGCACACATTTCCCAATTCAAACTGACCCATTATAGCATGATTAATCTCTTCTTTTCTCTAGGTTTCAGCCCTTAGAATGCTGGGAGTGAAGGGAGTGGAGAACACAGAGAGATCGGTTGGATTTTAGGGTTTGTAGAAGTGGAGATGAGTGTGTGGAAGCAGGCGAAGAGAGGGGGGAGTGGCGGAGACAGCGGCAAAGATAGTGGCAGAGAGGTGAGAAGACAGAGACGGACAAGAGTGTGAGACATAGAGATGAGAGGAGTGAGTGACGACGAGGCAATGGTTGAGGGAAGTGGTGGAGAAGTGGGGGAATGATTCCATAAAAGAAATCAGTCAAGAATTTCCATACTGATCCCTAACAAGAAAGGATAGCTGACATACAGTAAATCAACATTGCCAAAATTGATTAAGGCCAATAACTTTCCAACCCCACTTGTAGACGTTTTATATCAACATAAGTTATCAACTTCACTAGCTATCGTTACTAGAATCTGGCACTAACTCGAAAACCTAATTGCCCTACCAGTCCTACGCAATGTTTCCCTAAAGCCAACATTAATTTTAGAAGACCAAACTCCACAATTCAAAACCCCAACCATCGATTTTGGGTTCAATTTTTCTTAGTTTCAATTCTGGAATTGATTGGGTTCTTATGATTTTAGTTTTCCAGGTTTTACTTTTGAAATTGATTAATTGTTTGTGGTGATGTATTTGGGGAGTTGTTTGAGTTGTGTTTACCTTTGAGGGAATGGTTGAGATCCGAGAGAGAGAGAAGTTAAAAGAGCTGGAGAGAGAGATAGAAAGTTGATTCTGTGAAGGGTAATTCTTTCTTTAAAATTTACTTTTTTCAAATTTCATGCCACATCAACAAAAGTTAAGACCACATTAGCAAAACTAATGGAATCTTTGACGTTAGACTAGTGGCTGAATGTTTCAAGGAACCTCAGAGAGGGGAGATGAGCTTTTTGAAAACTAAGGAATCGAAGAGAAGATTTTAATATTGAAAGGTGGATTTCGGTTTTGGCTTGGTGAAGTTGTGAGAGTTGAGAAGAGAAAACAATAAAGACCAAGATTTAGAGTGGTTTAGCCAACCTTGCCTACGCCTACTACCTAAGTTCCTTACTTAGGATTTTCCCAAATTCACTTTATCTGGATGATTGATTACAACTCAATCCGATAAGGCCAATTACAAAGAGGTTGATTCTGGGCTCAACACCTTCAAAACTACATTCACTTTGAAGTTAAGTGAGAACTCTTACAATACTTAATTCCAGTTCAAGAATAAACCAAACTTAGGATCTACCATTGATTCCAACCTCACAAACTCTCTGTTTGTTACAAATTATTCACTCACCAAACGAATTTAGAACAATTGATACAAGTAGAAAGAATGACAAATAGGCACAAATACACTTATATCAAAATAGACCACTTGATGCTATGAAATTGATAGAAAATATGTTTGGAAGTTGTGTCTCTTGTTTTCTGTCACTTTCTAAAATGTATTTATACTTTCTCAAAGATTTCTAGCCGTTTTTAGTCAATAGATAGCTGTTGGAATGTGAAATCAATCTGATTTAGTTTCATTTTCCAGCTCTTACTAGAGTAACTTTTTGGTCTACTCGATTAAGTCCAACTCCAGTTGTAAATGCCCATTTTCAGCCTTGACTTACTCAAGTAACATGCTTCCTTACTCGAGTAATCGCCACATATGCCCGTTAGTAATTAATTTATTCAAAATCTTTCCATTTCAGACTTGATTGCCTCAAATTTTGCTTCTCATTAATGCTCGCTTACTCGAGTAACAATTTTCTCACTCAAGTAACTTCTAATTGAATGTATCTTCTGATTTCAGCAATTACTGGAGTAACATTTTTTTCTACTCGAGTAACTCACAATTTCAGCATTCGCATATATGAGTAACTTTCATCTTACTCAAGTGACTTCAACAATCAGTGCTCTTCTAGAACTTGAACTTACTCAAGTAACTATGTTTCCTACTCGAGTAACTCTTGAATTTTTGTCTTTTGACATTTTTTTTCTTTGCAAGTTTTATTCATCATCAAAACATAAGATGATCCAAATATAAACTTCCCTTGGTTCAACAAATATAATTCAAGGATGGCAAAGAATTTAACCCATAATATAATATTGATTGTGATACTTCATAATTGAGGTACAAAAAACTTCTGAAATATTAAAAACTAACCCATATTTTCACTTATTTTATATGGAAAACAAGCATTTCCACTTATTTAGGGTTAGGGTTTCCACAAAAAATAAGAGTATTCACAGAAATAGAATAAAAAACAAAAAAAATATAAATATGTTTTTTAAACTAAAAAGGTCCTTGTTTTCTTGGTTGAGAATCACAAGAACACTTCTGTTTTTAGTAAATTAAGAGTAGCAAATTGCAAATTTAGTTGATAAACAGAATAATACTTTTGTTTTTGGTAAGAATACTTTTGTTTTTGGTAAATTAAGAGTAGTAAATTGCAAATTTGATTGAGAAATAGCAGAATACTTTTTTGTTTTTGGTAAATATTCGCATAATGCAAAATATCAAGTTACTAAAAGCTAGGTGGAACATAGTAGATATACAATGAACGCTTCAAAGAATGAAATCACTTCTAGGCAAAAATAAATAAATAAAAGAAAAAAAGAAAACAACATACAATACAATAATTCCTTTGGCAACATATATATAATATGCTAAATTCATGGTACAAAAATACTAGATTCATATGCTGAAAACAAACATATATCATAAGATTTTGGAGGCAAACATCAATATTTGACATTGGATTGTTTTCTTCAATAATTAAACTCAGATTTATTGTGAAGTTAATTGCCAACAAGAGTGTAGTTTAGATTTTGACCTAGCAAACCATACATGGATGAGGTGTTGAAATATTTCATACTTGTGCAATTGTAAAACTCTACAAAGTCATTATCTTGAAGTTGCAATAACAAAAGCAATGTCTCAATCTTGACTAGAAAAACAAGGATTAAAGTCATGTTCATGAAAGGTAAGTTTGTGGGGTTTATCTGCTTTCATCATTTAAATAAATTTGGGGTTGATTAGGGTTTTAATGTTAGTGTTGTTGTTTAGGTTTTATCATAAGATTGTGGCTTTCTACCAAATATATCATTTTTCTTACCTATTAACTGCTAAATTGTCTACACCAACTACCTCTGCCCACAATAGCCATTTCTCCTATCTTAATTCGCTCATCAAATCCTAGCAATTTAACCCTAAAGTCTCACCAAACATATTACAATCACGCTATTTTTTTTAAAGTTTTTTTTTTGCTTCCTTCAACCCTATTATGTTAGTTCTTTTTTTTTTAATCATATGAATAAAGTTTGAATGATTCGCCTCAAAATATTGATATATGTTGTGTTTGTTTCTTTTAATCGTGTTGGTAAATTGTATATATAAATTTTAGTAAATTACGGTGGATTAAAATTTAAAATAAAAAAAGAGAGGATGACACTTATCTAGACTTATACTAATTAATTTGTTGAATGTTTATATCAATTCTTCAACTTGGTGCGTTTAGTTGGCGTGCATTAATAAATATTTTTTTTCTAAATGACGTATCAATCTCTTTATTTTTTCACTATACAATTTATTTTTGATTTACCACAAATAAAAACACTTGTTTCGGAAATCAAATTAGTTTATTACCTTTCAAATTAGACTTACAATTAAATTTTGTAGTTTTTACATTATTTGAAACCTTAATACGATCCATTTGATTTGAAATCTCCAAAATGTGTACTTAACTATTTTGTCCTTTTTATTGAACAAAAAAAAAACTATTTTGTCCTTTTGTTTTGTGGAATCTTCTATCTTAAATCTGTATTAATTAACCAGAAAACTTGAAGGGCTTGTTTGGTAACACAATATATAGTACAATAATATTTTTTAATAATTGGTAATGAATAAATAGTAAAAAAAATATAAAAATAATACATTTTTTAATAAAATGTTATTTATTATATGCTCATGAAAATGCTATATACTAGTACTGCCAAACCAACCCGAAATTGTCTTCTCCTATATGATTTCAAACTTTTCTCCATGGGAGTCAATAAGAGGCAAATAAGATGCATTAGCAACGTTCCAAATAGTTTCGGCATGAAAACACCAAATGGAGCTTTGCAATATGGTAGATGCAATTTCTAAACTGATATATTTTTCATGTAACTGAAAGAAAATTTTAAATTTGAAAATTAACAAACTTAGCACTTGCCATTTTAGGACAAAAACACATCAAGAACAAAAAAAAATAGAATTAATTAAATTATGAATAGATTTTACCTCCAATGACTATTCATATATTCTTTCTCTTCGGTAAACCATGAAACATCTTCAGAAAAAATCTCCACCCAGTCTGTTTGATACCGTAGCTAGCTTTAAGGGCTGCTTTCTTTCACTATAATTCCCTTACTTCTATGTTTTACATTAGATGGAATCGAACATCGAATTCTTGATCTTTAATATTATACACAACTTCATTATAACTGGACTACTAATCTATTGGTTAAATAGTAGATATTCGATAAATTTAACTTCAAGACAAACAAGACCTTTGTGGATATATTTTTTTAATGAGTTATAAAACTTCTCCATATTATGAGTAAGAGTGTAAGACCCTATGTGCAACAAAAAAATTTCAACGAAGTTTCAAAGATTTTTTATGCTAAAAATTTAATAAAAAAAAGAATTTGTTTCACTCCACCATAATGGCAACGCAAACATTATTTAAGAATATAGCATTCTAAGGACTTGTTCAGAAAATATACAATTCGATACATAAAGAATAGTACACATCTTATAACAAATATTAAATAAAGATAGTAACACAATTTTTCAAAAAAATACATGATAAGTGTTGTAATTGTCAAATTATACATATTATTGTTGAATATATGCAAAATAATTTTTTTTTTCCAAACTTTGGTGTTTGGGACAACACTAATAATCAAGAAACCCTACAGGTCCCACGTGTCCAATACTAAAGTTTACTCCTGGGCCAGAACCACACCGAATCCCGACCCCAAAAACCAGACAAAAATTCCAGGACACATTTGTCCCAAAAAACGAACATCCAAGCCCATTTTAGTCACAAAAACATTCTCTCTCCTCATTTAGCCGCGTTTTACTACACTAAAACGGCGATTTTTTTGTCGAATAAAACGGCGAATTAATTCGGAAAAAAAACTTTACCTCTATCAAAAAAGCTCGCTTTTTCATTGCTTTGCACACTCAGATCGGACCTTCTGTGCGCTTTCGCATTCCATTCTTTCCTTCTTCCTCTCATAGCCGCCTCTCTCTGTTTTTCTCGTCAGAGGAGGTCAAAAACGACATGTTAGAGGTGTGTTTTTGGAACTTTGTAACTGGTTTTTTTTTGTGGAATGTGCAAACAAAGTTGCTCTTGAACTGTTTGGGACCAACAACGATAGAAACCAAACAGATCCTTAGTGTTCATTTTGTTTTCACCATCCTTTTTTCTATTTATTTTAAGGGATTGGTTCTAAGTGACTAATACTTGTGTTTGTAATTGAAAATGCAGTGTATGGTAATGTGCTGTTGATATATGGGTTCTGTTTAATTTTTTTTTGTACATTATTTTTTTAATTTTTCATTTTTTGAACCGAGATTATAGAAAGTTCAAGTCTTTTTGAAGTAATGCTAGTGGGTTTTTCTTTATATTCTTTTTAATTTATTTTTATTCTGTTCCATAATAATTGTTTTTTCTTTGTAAATTTCAGCGGAAATTTCTATGTCCAACAAAGTCAATTAACTACAAAGTTGTGTGCTTTAAGTCTTAGCGCAAGGATATGGACTGATTTCTTTTTTATGTTTCTGAAATTATACCTTTTTTGTCTGAACCCAAAAATCGTTGTCTTGTTTATGAAGCTGAATTTCTGAAGTTGGACTTTTCATTTCTGAATTTTACGAGGTCAATATTACAAATGAACTCTGCTTTTTGGTAATATTCAATTCTTGAATATGATAATGGAAATGTCAAGTCGAGAAACTTTGTTACGTGAATGTGATGCGTCTTTAGAAAATGAATATTAGCATTGTTTGACCGATGTGTTGTAAACTGTAAACATGGTTTGACCTTATTTTTGTATTGCAGTTGTGTCAATGGACTGGTGGGTTCAATAGCAGATAACAAGGCAAAAACAAGGAGATGAAAGGGGAATCATCTGGGTTGATTATCGGGATTTCGATAGGGGTGGTTATTGGAGTGGTTTTGGCTATATCGGCTCTTGTTTGTTTTAGATACCACAGGAAGAGGTCTCAGATAGGGAATAGCAGTTCTAGGAGGGCTGCAACCATCCCAATCCGTGCTAATGGTGCCGATTCATGTACTATACTTTCAGATTCAACCATTGGTCCTGAA
>CAODLS010420165.1:0-14760 GCA_948243855.1 Flueggea neowawraea | reverse complement strand
ATACCTGTATATGTTGCATGTGAAAGTTTTCTAAATATTTTCAAAACAGTTTATGTGAGGTCTCAGAGGCATTCTGGAGCGTCATTCCTCACTGAGTTTTATCACCCCCTCCCCTTAACATTTTTTAGGTGATTCAGCTTCCGTGCTTAGTGGAGTCTTCAAGTAGTAGTGATAACCTTTTTGATCGGGTTTTGAGTTGGTATGTTTGGTTAGGTGCTCCACACCGAGGGTTTAGGTTCCACTATTTGGATTTCACCATTTGGTTTTATTTGTATAATTATTTGAAAGAATGTGTACATGTATATGTATATATATTTATATTCTTATTATTTTGATTTATAACACTTTAGTTATAATTTATGAAACTTAAATGTTTGCTAAATTGGATAATTATTAAAAAGAATAATTGGGTAGAGTTTCTGAGTACTCTGAGGCTTGTACGAGATGGACTGGGCTTCCACAGACGGTCCATCTTGTAAGCCGGTCACGGTCCGAAAACGGGTCGTGACAGAGACGTTTCTTCGTATTTTGACAAAGCTGCCAGAACTAGTAGGTGAAGCGATGCCATTGAGGGACTTGATTGGAGACCCGAGGGAGAGAATCAAGGTGGAGGAAATCAAGGGCCACAATTTTTTCAAAGGGGTGGAGTGGGATCGGGTGGTGGAGATTTTGAAGCCGCCATATATACCGCCATTCTCTCCAAAGTTCAGTTCTTGTAAAGGTAATTTCTTCTTTTTTTTTTACTTATTTTCGGTAAATCTCGTTACAGATTCAGAAGTTGTTATTATAAGGACATTAATGTTTGGTTTTGTTTGTTTTTTTAGGGGTGTGTACAAGGGCGTTGAAGTGTGTAAGTGGAAGTTGTCAAATGAATTGAATTGCTTAGGTGTGGAATTAGGGTGTGGGTGCTGTAAAATTTATTGCTAATTGAAGTGCTTTGTTAATTCTTGATTCAATGTGAAGTTGGGTTAGGTTTTTAATTGCAGGTTTCTTAGGATTTTCAATTGCGATTTTTTGTGGAATTGATTCTAGGATTGGTTGTGGTTGATTTTTTTTGCTGTTGGGGTTTTGCAATGGAGTTTAGGTCTGCTAGGTGAGAAGGAGGTTGGTGGTGTGGTTGAAATGGGTGGTTGTTACATCTTGATGATGCTTCTCTGTTATTGGTGTGATCTTCCATTATATCCATGTAGTTTCTGCATGTTTTTCTACTACAGGATTAATACGAAGAACAAGAAAATAAGTAAAAGAAAAGGAATTAGGGTTTCAAGGATAATTTTGTCTTTAAAATTTTATTCAAACAAAAAAATTGAACACTTCAGCAATATACTAACTGAATATTAACCGACTACTGACGGAAGAACTTTAATGTAACCCAGTTTTCTACCTTAAAGACGTGTATACAACATTCTAAAAATTCGAAGATCTACTTATTAATTAGGATATACCTCAAGGATTTAAAAATTATTCTCTTCTTTATTTATACTAAAATTGCACTTTATAATAAAGAATGCTATTGAAGATGCTGAGCAACTCCAACTCATCTCTATATTTATAGAAAAACTCAATTTTTGGTGCAAAATCCACTCCAACTCATCTCTATTTTTGGCATTATATTTGGAGTTTGCTACAATACCACTTTAATTGGTTCTATTCTTTCTTTTTTTTTTGTTTAATCAATTATTTATTTATTTATTCAAATTTTTCATTTGTATTTCATATATTTTTTTTATGGTATCCACTTTTCGATGTATAAATACATTATTTGTGTTTTTTATGATTAATTCTTAATTAAAAATTATATTATGATTATATTCTAATTAATTTTTAATTAAAATAAATAATATATATATAAAATAAAATGTCAATCCATAATCTTATTAAATAACAAAATTTATTTTGTTTAATAAATAATTAAAAAAATTAAATTTGTGTTTAGTTTATGAAAAAATAATTATAGAAAATGTGATTTGGAAGGAATATTGAAAGAATATTCCTTTTAGAGTTAAAAATAGAATTGTTGGTTGGAGATATTTTTAGTGTAGATGTTATATTTTTGAAAAAAATTGTCATAAAAATAGAGTTATTAGTTGAAGAGGGCCTAAGTTAGGACTTTGTTTGGTTTTCAAAAATAAAAGAGAGGTTAAAAAATGCATTTTTAAATAGATAAAAAATAATTTAAATAATTGAATTCGTCCAAAAAAACATGACATAATTGGATCAACTAGACCTGTTTACATGGGAAAAATTGGGGAAAATCACACTTTTATATCAAAATGAAATACTGATTTTGAAAAATGTCTTCCAACAATATCAATTTTGAAAAATGCCAGAAAAATAAAACTCATTTGAAAAATACCACACTCGCGAGCAATCGCGATATTTTTGGGAGAAATTAATTTTTTCGCGAAAAATAAATTTCAGTAAAAAAATTATATAATTTCTCAGGAGGTCTTCCAAAGTCTCCAAAAGTCTTTAAAAGGGAGTTTTCAATTTTCTTATAAGAAGTTTGGTTTAATTCAGAAGGTCTCCAAAAGTCTCCAATGTGTCCAAAATGCACAATTCTTTTATAAAAAAATTGATTCAATAATTTTTTTATGTAATTTTTTTAATTAAGTTCAATTATTTTTATATATTTTTATGGTTTTAAATTTATTTAATGATAATTAATTTGATCACCAAATGTCTACAAAAGTCTCCAAATGTAATCACCCTGCACAAAATCAATCAAACTCAACAAGAAGCTTGGTTCAATTGAGAATGTCTCCAAATGTGTCCAAACCGCACAATTCTTTTATAAAAAAAATTTGACTCAATGATGTTTTTGTGTAATTTTTTTAATTAAGTTCAATTATTTGTATATATTGTTACGAATTTAACTTTATTTAATGATAATTAATTTAATCACCAAAAGTCTCCAAATGTCTACGAAAGTATCCAAATGTAATCACCCTGCACAAAATCAATCAAACTTAACGAAAACCAACCAAAAATCAACAAAATCTACCTGCACAAATTGTGTTTGAAAATGTATCATTAATTCTCATAGAAAGCAACATGAACAATCAAATTAAAAGAACTTTTATGGAAAATTTTTAAATTGAGGGCACTTTTGTAAATTTGCAAAATCTAAAACAACAAGCACAACTGTCTAACTCTAGTCGCCTCCTAACAACCTAACCCTCGCCCACCGCCCAAACAACCTAATCCTTACATCTTGCCGTCGTCGAGTCTGGATCTGAGGTGTGTCGAAGATGTGGCTACAACTATCAAAGAGAGACAGAGACGATGTTTTGAGTGAGACAAAGATAAAGAGAAGGCAGACGACCGTTTATTATCGTCATTCCCGTGGAAGAAAGAGAGAGAAAGGGACAAACACGAAGAGCGATGACAGACAAGAACCAGAGAAGAGAGAAACTGAGGTGGGCGGGCACGAAGAGAACGAGAGAGGGAATGAGAGAACGATGCCACGATTAGAGAGAATGAGAGCAGTGGCAGAGGAGTAGGAGGGAGGGAGGGTGGTGGCGGGGGAGCTAGGGTTTCAATAGAGAGAGGGAAGAGAGAATCAAAGGAGAAGAGAAACATAAAGGAGAGAGAAACAGATGAGAGAGAGAAAATGATAAAATGAGATGAAATTTTGAATTTTTATTTGATTAGATATGACGTTTTTAAGAACTAAATTTTAAAAAATGGCATATAACTAAGCTAAACTTAAAAATATGTTTTTCTACTAATTATCAAACTAAGGATAGTTTTTACCAAAATCTGAATTTCATTTAAGATATGTAGCATAATTAACTCAAAAAATTGGGCCAACTACATATACACTATTCTTAGAATCATAATTTTTGAATTCACGCTGCTAAATTTTCATATTTGGGCAAATTTTTCAAAATTACATGTGCTACTAAATTAAATTTTTTAAAATTACAAGCACTACAAAAAAATTTTTTGAAAATTACATTTTTACAATGTACTTTGAATACTGTTTGCACGTTGTTTATATTTGTTTATAGTTGTTTATATTTGTTTACATTTGTTTGTATGTAAACATATATAAAACAACATATAAACACATATAAACAAGTATAAATAAATATAAATAAGTATAAACAAATATAAGCAATAGTTCATAAATTTAAAAATTATATCTGTGAATCTAACAATTACAACCGTACGAACGAAAACACTATAAAGTGTATCTATAATAAATATACCTAATCCGTATGGAACAAATTTTGTAAATTTTTGATTGTGACGTAATTATCAAAAATAATTTTCTCCAAGCCTGTAGCCTCTATGTTGCAGCAGTTTCTATTGCCTCCAATAGGCATGTGCCACATAACATAATTAATTTTGAATACAGTCCCTATTTTTTCTCGCGTTACCATGACTTAACTCTGTTACCATCCTTCAATAGGCAAAAAATTATACATGACAAAAAATATAAATTTTACTTTGCATTGAAAATGTCCACAATTCAAAAAGTTTAATTTAACCCAAAAAAATAGTATCAAATTAATATTTTGTAATATAAAACTTATTTCAAAAGCTATAAATTGCACTTTGCAAAAGTCTGTCATATCACAAATTAAAAATGGTACGATCCAACTCAAAGTTTTAATATAAAAAAGATTACACCTAAATATATTCTTCAATTAGAAATTCTTCTTTACTTCATGTACATATTGACCACAATTAGAAGCTCTAATAGCATCTTACAAAATAATGAGCTAAATTTAGACTTGAAACCAAAAAATAATAATAATGAATTTAGAAAGTATAAGTAAAGTAAACAAAAACTTGAATTAATTCAGTAAATGATTTATGATCAGTATTAAGGAATATATTAAAATATGAAACACCCTCAATAATGACTAATGTTTCAATGATGAGAGCATCTTCAATTACATGTTGTCCATTTAATTTTCGTATTTTAGAACTTTTTACTTCTAATTTGCCATTCATAAAAACTATTAGAAAATAGGTCTGTCCATGCCAGGTCATGGGTGGAATCCAAACCGAGCCTGAATCAATATATATTTATTTGGGTCGTTATCAATTGTTTTGATATAACTGGATCGATTAGGGTCATGGTTTGGATTCCTAATTGGATAGGAAAAACCCTAACTAGTCAGTATAAATACTGACTAAATAAGAAACCCTAAAGTACAATTAGAATTTTTAGTAGATCTCTCTTTTGTATTTTTTGTCCACCTCTTTAAAATATATTGCAATGGGATTTTCTTGATATTTTTTATCAAGTATTTTAAAATCATGAGTACATAAAATTCCAACAAATGTAAATTTTATGCAACTGCATTGCACTCCAACTGCATCCAAGGACTTTATATATTCATTTTGAAACACTTTAAATATTGCAGGAGTATATATCTCTTCAGCATCTCTTAGTATCTCCACATCAGCCTTTAAAACCAAAGTAGTTTGTCTCATCTTACATTATGTTAGTAACTCTTGATACCTTCTATCAACCAACAATGAATTATAATTCTCAAAAAAACTACATCAAATTATGTTTCACCCTCAAGTACTTCTTTAACACATTATTATTGATAGACTTTGTTGAGTACTCTTCATGACTGTAGTAAATATATGCCTACCATATACCATGGCCCATTTCTTCCTTATATCAAATAAATCCTTTAAACTATTTATTGTCAATCAACATATACTTTTCAAGCATACTATTCCAACCTATTAGCCATTCTTCTCTTCTTCTTACGCACAAGAAATAAAATTTCGTGCAAAATCTTTTGATGAATGAAATACATGACTCAAATGTTAGCCATACATATAAACGATGTTTTGTTTTAAAAAATACCTTTTTTTATTGCTTTGGCCATAGTTGCATGTTGATTAATCAAGATAGTCTTCGACTGTTTTCGAGACATTGCACTCAAAAAGGTTTCAAATAACCATTTAAAAGAATATGCAATTTCATCATATAATAATGTTGCACCAAAAATGGTAATTTGCTTGTGATGGTTAACATTAAGAAATGGAGCAGAAGGAAGACCATACTCATTTGTTCTATAAGTTGTATTAAAACAAACAACATCTCCAAAATAAGTGTAAAAAATTATAGATTTAGTATCTGCCCAAAATTATTCATAATAAGGCTATTGTTATCTGCTTGGATTGCATAAAAATAAGATGGATATTCTAATTGCATCTTTTGAAAATAATCCATTACAATGCGACCATCTCCCTTTTTCATTTTAGTTTTTGTTTCAAATGATATGTAATAGTGCAAATCAGCATCTCAGAACCATTATGTTCATGACCACCACTTTGCGCAGTTATCAAATTAATAACTGACTTGACTGATATACCGACCTTTTTAGCATCCATTACAAGAGCTTTATGGAATGATGTAATTTTTCTGTGAGTCCTTAATGTGTGCTTCATTGGTGTGGGGGTCAATTTATGAGTGTGTCCCGCACAAAAAGATATAACCTCAAACATGTCATTTTTTAATTCACATGTCTTTTGTGCTGAGCATTCAACCCTAGTAATTGGATGTTCAAATTTAACATGTTCCCGTCTTTTATAAAATCCTTTTTTCCCCTATTTAGGACAAGAAAAAGTTTTTCTTTTTACTTGCCTTGTTAAATTTCGTTTTAACCAACGTTTCTTACACTAAATCCAACTCTATAAGCATATGATTTGTAAAATTTATAAGCACTATCTTCACAGTTAAATTTCATACTGATGAATGGTGTGTCTATTTCGCTGATAAGTTCATTTGGTGCTTCAATTTGATCATGTAATTTTTGTTGAGATAGTTTAATATCATTCTCTCTGGTTTCTACGCTTGAATTTATTGAATCCATTATTGATCTATAAGAAAAAACTAGAAATTGAAAATTAGATCATATTCAATTAGTATATATTTGAAAATAAAAACTACAGAAAAAATACACAACTTTATAAATTGACAATATTTTGACGCTTTAATTTGTGAAATAATCTTTGAATAGAGCAATAGGTTTGCAAAATATCAAGTAAAAAATCAAACAATAGGTTTAAATTATGGACGAAATTGAAGCAATAGGGTCTTGCACTTTGTATTGAAATACTATCTGTATAGTTCATGTCAATTCTAATATAACTATAAATCTTCCTGTTTATTATTGGGCTCTTCTATTTTTTTTAACACTAACGAAGTCATAGTAACGGGAGAAAAAATAGGGACTGTACTCAAAGTTAGTTGTGCTATGTGGTACATGCCTATTGGAGGCACTAGGAACTATTGCAACCTAGATGTTGCAGCAAAATTTTGTCCGGTTTACATGCCATGGTTTGACATTAAACAAAAGATAAAGGAAAAATAAATGAATAAATAAGAGTGAACCCTAGCTACGGAGAAATTGCTTTTGATTAACATGGTTGATTGTTTAGAAGAAAGTAAGGGTGTAGATGAAACTCGATATCATACCAACCGATTTTGAACATTCTCGGTTTGAAAACTTGTGTATATACGCGATAATAACTCATCATTACAAGAAAGAGGATATTTCTGACCACTTTTGCCGATCAAAAAAATAAATATTCAGTAACTTTATAATTCCCCGACCAAATTTGCCAACCCAAAAGAAAGTAGTCAGTATATACCAACCAAAATAATCAGCAGTTGGTAATTTCCGTCTGGTATCTCCTTTAGCGGCAAAACTAACCGACCACCACAAGCTATGGTTGCCATTTACTGACCAAATTATATGTTTCTCATCATTTATCGACTAAAACATTCTTCGTTGGTATCTGCCGACCAAACAATCAGTTGGTCTACGAATTCTGTGTACTTAAAGTAAACTCATAAACATGCTTGGTAGTAGGTTTATAAACACACATTTATGCATATATATACATATATAGGTACATAAATAATTTGTTGTAATATTAAACAAATTAGGTTATTTATCAATTAAATGAGCTATAAAAAATTTATGAAAAAACTTAAATTGAATTTAAAATAAGTCAAATTCGATTTAAAATGTAAACAAACTTGTAACAAGCCTACTTCGAGTTCGTCAAATCTTAAACAAACTAATATTTGTTTGATAAGTAAAAATGCGAAACATATTAAGGTCATAACTATTAAAATAGTGGTTAGACAAAAAAAAAACCCACATAGCTACCTATATATGGTAAGTGGCCTTTTAAGATTACCAACAATGCGAGAAATAGATTACAAGAGAGAGTACAATTACCTAATGCCAAGAAAAAATAGTATTTGGGCACCTATACAAATCAAATTCGGAATGTACAACAACGAGGTCTCTACATTTCATTATAAAAGTGTAATGCATAATTGTCTTGTAGACAACATCTAAACTAGAAGAAGTAGCCAATTTTGAACAGAAAATATAACTCAAGGTTGTATTTAAACTCGAGACTTTTTTAATAATCCAAATTTGAACACACAAAATTTAGCTCGACTTGACTATGTTACACGTCCCTAAGTAGAATAGTTATATGATGAAAGTTTTTCTATTTTTACCCTCGATACTCCACTTTTTGAAAATAAAAACAATGGCTCCAACTTGTGATTGCATATAACCATGAATGGTAAGAAAGAATCAATTTACCTCATGGTAAAAGCACGAGGATAGGTTTTTTCATTTGTTGACAAGTAAGAACTAGGATGATAAGTCATCCACGAAATTGTCATGGACAAAAATCGATTTTTTAGTAGTGTACGTGAACTTCGTTTGAAGAGGTAACGTGATGATCAATTCTCATATTTTTTCTAACAAAACACGTTAAATCGTAATGCAAAACTCGTTTTTGTTGTACCGTTGTAACTCTAATCACAATGCTAAAATAGAGTTCAAAGTTGCCAAAAAAGTGAAACAGAAAAAAACAAAGAAAGAAAGATCCGACTTTGACATGCATGCTGATCTTTGGTTACTTCTGTCTTAATCCTCTGTCTAAATTTTAAAAACGGAAGTTTTGATTAAAGTTTTTTTATTTGTTTTATAAATTTCTGAAAATTATTTTAAAATTCATGTAGTTCCATTGTTCTTTTTTTATAAGTAGGAAATCATTCTTTTAAAAATGTCATTTGTTCTATTATATCAATTTTTATATTAATTTTTTGACGTGGCATGTTGTCTCAACTATATTATACTGAAAATATGTTTTTCTATTAAGTCTGGTCATATGCAATACATGAAATTTTATTTCTAAAGTTTAAGCTTATTTATAATTACATCACAGACTTATAAAATTTTATTTTTGTAAATATGAAATACACTGTCTTTATAATTAGAATATACCAATGCAAATGTGAGAAATCATCTTCTGTATTGAAGTTTCCCCTACTTTACTAGCCCATTGTTTTGGTGGCTTAGTTTTTGAAATAAAATTATGTAATTTATGAACAAAATGTTGAGGAATATCGAGGATAACATTTTTGAAGGAAAAAAATGAAAATTTGAGAATTTGCGAATAGTTTTTAAACTTTGTTACACTAATAACATTTTTAATAAAATTATTTTTTAATACAGATTATCAATTCCAGTTTTAGTTTCGCTCATAGTAATATTAATAGAAGAAAAAAATGTTTAGGACAATTGAAATAGCGTATTCGTTTCAAACAAAGCAACTGAACATCATTGCAAAATACAATTGTCAATGCCTATATATCAATATGACATGGAAACAATCTTGGAATAATGACTTCCTTAAGATTGCCAGAAAACTGAAATGAACTGAGATTTTTCCTACGACTTTTGCTGATTTTGTAAATCAATTCTTTTGTCATTCTTATATATGATTGATTTTTCTCGATTCGTCAAAAAGCCAAAAAAAGAACAAAAGGATATGATTGAGAATGAGAAAGAAAACAAAAGGTATTGACTAACTTTTAGTTGGTGAGAGACGAAATTCAACTAAAATTGTATAGTGGTCTTTATTGCGTATTTGATTTGAATGATTCGACTGGCATATTGTTATAATTAGTATAATTGAGATATTTTCATTTTAATATATATATATATATATATATATATATATATATATATATATATATATTATTTTTTATTGTGCAATTTATTTAATTTATCAAGGTGCAATTTCATTATACTATTTGCTGTTTGATCAAAGCACACGTTATTGTTTCCAGAAATTTCAAGATTTCACATCTCTCAACTTCAATGAAATGAAGTTCCCTTTATACTTAAGTCGTCACCCGTTTTATAATAATATTCAACTATAGATACATTTGAAATCAACCTCAAATAAGACCTAAATTTAATTTAATATATTATTGAAAATGATGGCACAATAAAGCTTAAAACTAGATGTTAAATTAGGATAGCTTAATTGATAAATATTAAGATTTACGATCATGAGATTTTAAGTTTTAAGAATAAAATAGAGTAGAATAAAAGATTTTTCAAAGATGCCAAGATTACAGAGATAGGTTTCCACTTTTGTGAGACCGATAATCCATAAGAAAAAGCTTGAAACTATCTAGTTAATGGTTGAACTGCAAAATGCCGGAGGCAGCAAATTCGATGTGGACCGACTTGTCACTGCAACCTTAAGCCCATCTAAGCTCAAATCAAAAATTCTTGGATTTAGACCTTAAATTCAGACATAAAACCGGGCCCATAAGTGGAAACTGGAACCTATATGTTGGGCCTTAAAATCTTATTTACTCTTTAACCAGAGACGAAAATGGTGGCTGAAAAATTGATATCAAAACGGCATCCAATTAAGGAAATTATATTTGTTGAGGACAGTCATGTTATATATACTATAGATTCCCGTTTCCCAAATTGTTGATTCATAATGTTATACTCCTAATTTCCGATTACTTTATTTCCAATCTACACCATTTGTTTGTGTTATGTTTACTTTTAGGGAGAATTATTATTACATGCCTGAAATATATCAAAATCTCCTATTACAAAAGGCTTCTATTACATCTTTGAAACTTAACATCGTCACGTGAAACTAATAGAACACGTCATTTCTACTAAGTTGGCATGTGTTAACATGCCAACATGGCTATAATGATCATTATACACTTGTCTTCATCGTTTTTTCCTTAATGTGTCTCTCTCTAATCTCTCTGTCTCTCTCTCTCTGTCTGTCTTTTTTTCTCTTTCTGTCTCTCTCACTCATCGCCTCTCTCTCACTCTACTCCTTTCGTTCTCTCTCCCTCTCTCTCAAATCAACAGAACAAGATGGAGAGAAGAAAACAAAATAATGCAAACTACAATCAACAGAACTACAGAAGTAAACGAAGAAAATGAAATCCAAACGAAACCAAACCAACCACACACTGCAACTTGCAATGAATGGAAGAAATAAACGAAGAAATCGAAACCAAACCAACCAAACACTACAACCTACAATCAATAGAAATAAACAAATAAATCGAAACCAAATCAACCAAACACTGCAACCTGCAATTAACAGAAGAAAACAAAATCCACAACTCAAAACCCACGAAACCTATTTGCTATCTCAAAAAAAAAAAGAAAAAGACAAAAGTGATCCTACATTGAATTTCCGAAATGAATCACCAAAAACCATTATCATACAGAGACAAAATTGATTATTTTTTAACAGAACAATACTTCCTTCCCCAATTATTATCTTCTTTTCATTCTTTTAGACTCAACTTCATCATCCAGCAGACACAATCACAGGAGTCAAGCAAGATATCGCCAAACCAACAACAGCCTCATCACAACGGCATTCCTGCCTCTCTTCACGACCTCCATGTCACCATCGATTGCCTATTCACGACCTCATCCAAACACTTCGTCAGCGTCTACTCCTCCAAACTCATAGCCGTAATTTGTCCATGGCTGATCAAAGGATGCTCAATCAACGACCTAGCTATGGCCGACCATGGCCTGTGATGGACATGCGTGCCACAGAGAAAAATCACTTCCAGATTGTCAAATTCGAAGACAATGGGGACTGTGATGGTGACCGAGGGAGGGAGTGATGATGAGTGAGAGAGACAGAGAGACAAATCCAAATCAACCGGGATGGGGAGAGAGCAACGATGTTGGGTAGTGTGGTGGTGGCTGAGAGAGAGAGGGTTGGTAGCCGAGAGAGAGAGAGAGAGGGGGGGGGGGGGGGAGAGCAACAATAAGTGAAAGAAACGGAGAGAGAAATCCAGATCGACGGTGATGGGGAGAGAGCGACGCTGGTGGGTAGTGTGGTGGCGGCTAAGAGAGAGAGGCGGCGGTGGTCATGGATGAAAGAGAGAGAAGCAGCAGTGGTCAAGAGAAAGAGCGAGCGACGATGAGTGAAAGAAAGAGATTAAAGGGAAGAGTATGAAAAATAAGAGAAAAAGACAGAAAAAGGAAGTTGAGGGCATATTAGTACTTTTGTATCTCCGGTTAGTCAAAATTAATCGTATTAAGCTCTAAGATACAATAAGAGTCTTTTGAAAATATAATGGTGTAATGAAAGATTTTGATATATCTTAGGGATGTAATAATAATCCACCCTTATTTTTTTTCATCTAACGTTGTTTTGTGGTTGGTTTGTTATTGATTTGTTGTTGGTTTTTATTGCGGGTTTGTTATTGATTTATTGTTACTTTGTTGTTGATTTTTTTGTTAAACAAATACACAATGTGTTAAACAAATACACAATGAACAAACACTAAACAAGTTCTAAACAAATTTTAAATAAATTAAAAAATATGTAAAATTTATATATATTAAACAAATATACAATGAACAAACATTAAACAAGTCTTAAGCAAACTTGAATATCTTACTACTAAAAGTAATGAGTGAAGAAGATGTATGTGAATTGAGCTTCTTTTCTCTATCCAAAACCACATCACAACCATTTTCAATGTTTTGGTTGCAGTTCCGAGTGTTAGCTCTATTAACAACACTTAAATTATTTATCCTCTTTTTCTTTGACTTCTTCAAAAATAAAAATTCATCATTCAAAACTTCAAATAAAATTCACAATAAACAAAGGAAAAAAGTAGAACAAAGGACATATGTTTATCCTCTCTTTATCCACTCTATTCTGCTTGTTGACAGACTTCTGTAAAATCAGCCAAACCATCTAGATCTTTCTCCATCATTCAAAATTTGATCTTCTTTATTAAATAAAAAGAAATAAAGGAGATTAGGGTTAGATAGAAAGAATAAAGAAAAAGAGATAAAATAAAAGAATCAAGATTGATATCGAAAGAGATCTGGTTTGATTTTATATTTTGTTTGGATTACTCTGCTTTTATGTGTTTTGGACCGTGAAGCTGTAATTTATGATGTCTATGCCGCATGCTGGAGTTTTCAAAATTTCTATTTAAAATTTTAAAACAAAGCCACGTGTAGCAGTATTTACTATATCTGGGTCACATGTAATTGTAATTGGACCACTGTTTCAGTATTTCAGTTGTACAATGTTGACCTATATTTTGTGATGGCTTCATAAAATAACCCTTCCGAATGAAACATGTAAATTATAACACTTGCTGATGTATTTCATGGGAATTCTGTTCAAACTTAAGATTTTAAAGAATAAATTTGATTTCCATCCTTGTGAAAAAAGTATAAAACTAATAATTAAATCCATAATCTAATATCAGAAACCTAACTACATTTCCGTTTACAAAAAAATGTAAATTTAAGTGGAAAAAATTGCAGTTTGCTCATCTAAATATATATAGGAACTCCGTTTTTGGGTAAGAAAGTATTGACTTGTCATTAAATTCCGGGTTCAGATCACATGAGTAACAACTATAAAAAAAATGTATTTTATTGGTAAATATGTTAACTCTAAACAAATTTTATCAAAAAGAATAAATTTATTAGGGAGGTAGGAATGGCTGGGTTGTGCATAATCTAAGACATGAGTTTGAACAGACAATTTCTACAAGCGAGAATTTTGAAAAACATCCAGTCTAAACACTGGAGAGAAGGGCAACTCGACCATTTAATTCATGAATCATGATTATTGTAGGACAATTTGTCGTATAAAATTAGCGCCCTCAATTTCAACCATAATCATCAATTTAAATTTTACTGTTGACTTTGACCATTGCAAAGGAATAGCTAACTGGGACATAATAAAAATCAAACTGCACATGTTTTAATTATTTTTTCAACCACAATGACCAAGAACACATAATTTATGCCCTGAATTCGATTCTTGGGAGAGATGTTCTTGAGAGTTTTATTGCTTTTTATAAGACGAGCTTAAATGTGTTTGATTTGTTTTTTTTTTCTTAACTTTAGTGGTGGTGGTAGGCCTAGTCGTTACCAAATGCAACTATATGACTCTCCGAATATTTTATAGCGAAAAAAGACTCACAGATTATATTTATTGAGAATATATCACTGCTAGTCGTTCTTATCTTTTCTCCAAAAAAGAAAAAAGTCTAATTTATACCTTTTAATAATATGAAAATTTAATACATTGCTAAAATCATTGTTTGCATGATTTGCTCTAGTATACACGAACCAAAGATTTGCACATCGCAAACCGCATTTCAAAATTTATCATTTAATTAAATGATTATCGTAATGACAACACACAATTATCCTAAATTATTAAATCACATACAATCGGATGACAATTGATCATCATTTTAATTTTTTTAAAAAGTTTCAATAACTTGTACGTATTAATATTTGGACTGATTGGGTCAAAGTGTTTCGGTTTTCCAATCGAACCACCGTGTGATCATTAACTAAACGCGCAAATTGAGACTGAATGCTCCATCCACCATCCATGCAGTCTTGTTTG
>CAODLS010420144.1:0-15194 GCA_948243855.1 Flueggea neowawraea | reverse complement strand
AATAGCCTCAACCTCAACCTTGAACTCCCTCTCAGCTTGTCCTCTGTATTAAAAATCCATAATTCAATGCATGCATCTCCAGAAAGCACAAATCTTTCGAACAATTGAACCAGTAAAACCCCAAGAACAACGACAACAATTAAAAAAGTAAAATTGTCGCAATTAAGCAACTGCCACAAATGATTACCTGTTGTTAAGCAAATTTTTGACGGCAACATAAGTATTATCCTCCAAAATACCACGATAAACAATCCCATACCCACCTTCACCAATCACATTCTCGTCAGCAAACCCATTAGTGGAAACCTCCAGCTCTCTCAGAGTGTACCAGTGACCCCACCCCAAATGCGAAACTTCCGGTATTGCAATAACCGCACCACCCTGATCAGCGGATTTAGGACCCGACCGGGTCTCTCCACTCCCATGACCCGACCCACTAGCCCTCTCCGGATACGAAATCCTGTGGTCCTTTCCTATCTCAATGTGAATTCTTTTTCGTCCACCAACAGGGCTGGTCTCATCTTCGAGATGTAAAAGAACACGTTCGGACTCTGGAAGCGGGTCCGGGTTGACGAGTTTTGGGTCGGGTAAAGGGTCGATACGGATTTCTTGGATTTCCTTGGAGACGTTTGGGATTATTGGGTTGGCGTTATAGTTGGTGGGGGTAGGAAGAGAGAACTTGAATTTATTAGAGTGTAAAGTGGTTTTATTGGTTTTATTGCGTCTTGAAGTGAACCAAAAAGAGATAAGGAAAAGAAGGAGAACTATGGCAGCTCCAACGCAGATACCAAGAACAACCCATAAACGAAGACCAAAGATTGAGGTTCTCTTAGAGAGCTGATCGTTTAAGAAAGAATAGTTTGACATTGTTTTATTAAGGTTGTTGTCTTGTCTGCTTCTTACAAGAAGGTTCAATATTTCTTTTTTGGGTTCACATGGGAAGAGAAGAAAGAAGAAACAATGAAGTAGTGCAGTACAGATGATGAAATAAGGAAAGCAAGAAAACAGTGGTGGGAAGAGAAAGAGCGAGTAGCTGGCATGATGGGACTTCTAGAAACGAAGCATCATCACCAATGGTTTTTGCTGTCTGTGTAATTACAAAAACTAATGAATCAAAATCAATTCAATCTTTTGTTTTTAGTTTATGTTTGACGTAATGTAATGGTGCTACACTTTCCGATTTGGTATTAAATTAGTGTGAGTGGTATATCTAAAGTCTTACTTGCATCAATTACTTCTTACTGTCACACTTGCTTTTTTCTTTGGAGAATATTTTGGATTTATCATATTTCAAAAAATTAAAAAATCCTCTAAAAGTGTAAGATTATAAGAACATGTCCAACAAATTAGATAAATTTAGAGAATCAAAATATTGTTTTATTTTTATTTATATATTAATTTTTTAAAAAAATTTGTATATTGAAAATAAAAAATATTAAAAGTGAATATTTTATTGATAAAATAAATGAATAGTATCTAAAAGTGGATAGTGATTGTTTAATTTTATTGAGGTATTGTAACTCTGAAAAAAGTATTAACTAATTTATTAGTAAAATATTAAAAAAGTGATGTAGATTATAATAGAAGTATAGTTGAGTTTAAGATTTTGAGATAAATAGTAAAATAAAATATTATATTTTGAGGAAGGAGAAGAGAAATATGGTTGAATATGCTCTAAGAGTAGTTGAATCTAAATTTAATATTAATAATATGCACATCTAACTATTTAAATTAGCATATTGCATAATCCCATAAAAATCATACTATATTACATATTTATTAAGATATTTTCTTTTTCCCACCGCATCAATTACTTCTTACTGTCACACTTGATTTTTTCTTTGGAGAATATTTTGGATTTATCGTATCTCAACAAAATATTGTGGCTATTAAAAAAAATCCTCTAAAAGTGTAAAATTATAAGAGTAATCGAATCTAAATT
Source organism: Flueggea neowawraea (assembly GCA_948243855.1). Classification (NCBI taxonomy): domain Eukaryota; kingdom Viridiplantae; phylum Streptophyta; class Magnoliopsida; order Malpighiales; family Phyllanthaceae; genus Flueggea; species Flueggea neowawraea. The sequence continues at coordinate 13,252 of CAODLS010420144.1, read as the reverse complement.
TTAATATTAACAATACGCACATCTAACTATTTAAATTAGCATATTGCATAATCCCATAAAAATCATAGTATATTACATATTTATTAAGATATTTTCTTTTTCCCACTATATCCGAATCATATATTAAATTTATATTTTATCTAAACCAAGCGATCAATTAATAGTCTCATATTAGAAAAATACAAAGTCGGGATGACAAATAAGTGGTATTAAGAAGATGAAGGCACAAAGCTACAAAGAGTAAGATAAGATTTTGGTGAGTCTTGGATTATTTGCTTCAATTATTCATGCATCTATAGACTTTTTTTTGTATATAGTTATTTGTATACTTGTTAGTGAGAATAGTTTAAACTGAAAATTGCTGTTAACATTATTAGGGAGGATAGTTTAATGTGAGAATAGATTTGTAGTGATTACAGCATTATAATGATTAAGAAATTAATTAAATAATGAATCTAGATGTGTGAATTCATTAGAAAAATATTATTGAAGGGAAGAAGGGTAGATGGTTGTTGACTTATGCTGCGGAGGTAGTGCCCATAATAATAAGATGTTAATGCGGATTGTGGCATCTGTCAATTTTGCCAAATGCTACACATGCCAGTTTACCTGTTAACGTCATTCTGGGCTGTCTATTTGGGCCCAACTCTGATCCATCTTCGAACCAACTCAAGCCTGGACCCACGCTCTGCACCCCTCGCCCCTTTCAACTCGTCTCCACATTTCGTCGCATGATCGAACCACCCCCGTCCGCTTCTGCCACCAAGTGGCAACCAAGCTCCAACTTTTTCACATCAAAATTTGAATCTCCAAATATTAGATTTAACTTCAGTATTAATAAACTATAAATCCAGTGTTCATAATATGTTCTTTGTAAATCCAACCCTCTCAACTAAAGTTTATAGAATTTCAAGTATAATCAATATTAATAATTGGATGTTCTGTTTATAGGTCATTACTACCAATATATTGCATTCACTAGACGATTGCTAATGTAAAATGCTCGTTGCTTCCTCTTTATGCAATGCCTGCATCTGGCTGGTTGGAATTATAGAAAAAAAAAACTGACCCATTTCATGATTATAATTTTTTCTTTTTTCAAAAAATGAAGGTATTAAATGAGTTGAGGCTCAATTTTGCTTCTACTTTTACTAAAATAAAGTAAAAGAGCTTATAGTATTGTCATTACTTGAAGATAGAGACTCTCTCTGAACAAGCAAATGAAACAAAGCCAACTGGGGCGTCCATGCATTTCTCACGGGGTCCTGTGGCCACATCGCTAGCTTGTATCAATATCATAACTGTGATACAGTGATAGTATGTTAATAAGCAATTAAGCACCATTTTTGTTATTTTGTGGTCCTATTCAAACGTCCCTGCAAGCATTTCCCATGATTTCCCACTTGTTTGGTTCACACCATGATGTCTCACTCATTTGGCTCATCCTTGTTAATGTGGTAGTAAATAAGAAGTTGATACATCTCTACCGGTGTCAATTGTCATCTTCACATCATTTAATACACTAAAGCTGATGTTTCCTTCTAAGCCAACCCATTTGGTCGTTCCGTCTCAACACCAGGAACTTTCGATTAATTATTACTTGTTTAAGCCATGACATGAGAGAGGTCTTTTTTCTTCTATTTCAAGCTTCCAAGCATATATAGTTATATACAATCTATATACGTGATCATCTCAGTCAGGAGCCAATATTGGTAATAAGTGAAAACCTGAGATATTATGGCCAACTCTCAGAAAAATATAGCAGGAGCCAGGAGGATTTGAGATTTCAATTGAAAAGGTGTGACTATAATTTGGGGTATTTTAATTAATAGACTAATAACTAAATCGACCGAAATTGGCATGCACATTGAAATTTTAACTATATATTCTAAGTATGTATTGTTTTCTCAGGAAAAAAAAAAAGCACCATCTTGCTCTAAAGGTGGTAGAACTCCATGCATATGATATTGCGTTCCAGAATCAACATGACAAAAGCCATAAATTCATCTCTCCAGCAGCTAGCTTGAATGTGTCTTTAACCGACAATGCATACTTGCATGAACCTCCACCAACCTGTATGTGCAAAAAATAACTAATAATTAATAACAAAGTGGTTAGTCTGAAGAAGCCAACTAACGTATATAATTAGTTCAATATTCTTTCCCACACACAGACAGACAGACATAAAAACTCACCCGAGCATGGATCATGTAGATGCTTCGATGGTGATCTGAAGAGATATGAGCCGACACAACATCAACATTGTGCTTGTGAAGTATGCATAAAATGGAAGTCAGCAATCCTGGCTTCTTAGTAGAACACAAACTGATATATGCATCATCACCACACATGTTCAACACAACATTTGGTGAAAACCATGTCTCGAAGCATGAAGACTGATCAGAATTAGGGACAGGAAGTGAATTAATAGTTGTTGGAAAGTTGTTTGATGGTCCCTGAACTGATAAAAATGCTTCTCTTGATTCGACTGCTTTTCTGATTTGTGTATCTGGTGTGCTAATAACTGATCCTTGGCACTCCAGAATAGTTGATCCATGTTGGAGTTTTTCAAGTTTTTGATTTTCTAGTGTTTGTAGTTCTTGTTCGAGAGACTTTATGTATCTCACTGCTTCATCGACAACAGTGGACTTATCTACCTGCACACAGAAGAGAAATGTTGCAAATCATAAAATATATAAATCTTTCACAAAATCCTCGTCTCTTCAAATGTGGTTAAATTGCAATAGCTAGCAATGTATTTGTTAACATACATATATATTACTACTAACATGGTTGCAACAAAAATTAATTGATGTATTTAGCTTTTGTCATGCACAGCTCCTCATGGTAACTGTAGATATATTCATCCATGTTTAAAGTGAAAACTAAATTTAACAAAAACTGCAAACTAAACAATGTGGAATCTTTTTTTTGAAAGTTATTTTAGTTACTCCTTTGGAAATTGAATTTTTGACCTTTTCTTTAAAATTAAAAAATATATATGATGATCAATCCAAAATTGAGTGTTTTCTCCAACAATAATCCTAAATTCATGCTGCCCGGAATTGGATTCATATGAAGAAGTTTTCATGCAAAGAATTAATTGAATTCATAAATTAAGCATTAATTAACGCAACTACAATTAAGTTTTGTAAATGTTACTTGTGCTGAAACATATATAATCTTTAACAACAGAGACCCCTTAATCCCAAAATTGTATGCTATTTGCTTGTGAAATTGCTTCTGAAACAAACCCGAAAGAAATTACATCAAATTGTTCATGCACGAGAATTTAAATGGTGCAAGAATAAGTTTAGTATGGATGATTCATGAAAAAAATCAAAGAAAAGGTTTAGCATGGATGCTCTAACAAAATTATGAACAGAATTAATTATTTTTCTCCATTAGTCTTTTATAGGACTAACTAAAGTAGTCTCGTTTGAAATATATACACGAAAACATGGATATACGTAGCATTCATTTCTTGCTAAGAATTTCATTACAAAATTTTGGGGTAATAATACCTTGGGTGGAAGGTGAGGAAGCAAGGCATGAAGATTAAAGAACATATTTCTCATCTTCTTCCTTCTTTCTCTCTCAGTCCATATATGTGTCTCATGCTCGGATTGATCACCACACTTTCCAGTCTTTCTAATTGATCCCTGTTGACCCACCACCTCTTTCACTGCTGCCACTTCCATGCCCACCAGGCTACGATGATCAGAGCTTGAATTATGTGTTTTAAGGTTCTAATTACTCTCACTTCTACTATAAGGGTTTTCTGTATTATTACATGACAATAAATGGGTTCTGTCCAAACATTGTACTAATCTTCTGCTGGATAATTTGAACTCGTAAAAGACAAGAAGAAATTAACAGATAGGAATGCAAGAAGGGTTTGTTTTTAAAGAAATGAAACAAAAGAAAAGGTGGCGGAAAGGTGACGAGGCGATGATGAATTGGGTTCCAATGAAATACCAAAATACAATCATGAGACTGTGTGTCGTTTCTCTGGCTTTCAAACAAAAAACGGAAACCTAAAGTTCTTACCTTATAAACATTTCTTAAAGTGGGTCCACTTGTTATGGGCTCCTTATTTTATTTTCATTCATCCCCATCACCGACTTTCTAATATGGCAGCCATCTCTTTGCACTTTTAATTATTGTAATTTTTTAAATTGTTATTATTACATAATAAAATTCTTGAAATTTAAAAATAGTAGTTAAAAACTGCATATTAGTATCAATTATCTTATAATTTATTTGGTATTAAAGTTAACTCTAATACTAATAGGTCGGGAGAGTATGATTTTATGGAGTAGCAAATAAAATTTCTCAACAAAAAAAAAGTGCATATTAGCGCTGGTATCACTGGTGATATTTAATTACTTTGTAAATTAATTAATTTTTACATCATATATGAATAGACCTTTCCATATTAAAGTGGGCTGATTTATATTAAGTGCTTTTTCGTAATTTTACTTGCAACGGCTAAATTTGCTGGAAGATTTTCGGGAGCGGCAATTGCATTGCTTGGTTCTAAGCTTGCAAAAAAATTCCCTTATTTAATGTTTTGTTTTTTTTCCCTAAAAGAGCTCTTTTTCTATGTCATAAGAGAACACAAATTTCAGTTTCAGAAGCTTTTTCTTTAGCTATAATTGTAACTTACTAAGCTGTTTGAAGATTCTCTACGGATTAAAGAAGGGTTGATATGATTAGCAAAGCTGAAGCATTTTGTTTTGATATGAGACCAATCATCATTATGTCGATTGTAATGGAACTACCAGCCTTTTGCTAATATAGCCGACAATGTCTAAAGTTGTATAAACATAATGAAAGAACAAACGTAACTGGTGCCAACTATGATTTTGAACCCACTTCAATTTCTAACATTTCTTTGTCTCTACATTTGAATTTTCTGGTATCACGGTTTCTTTTTCACCCCATATATGTAGATGTTCCATCAAAGCTTAATTCAATCATAATTGGCATTTTCGTCGCACTTATACGTTCACGTTTTCCTCCACCATAAATTTACAATTGAAAAAACCAATAAACTTGTAGCTTATTGAACTGAACTCAACTTCAGCATTGAGAGATTACAGATTCGATCTTCAGTAGACAGTAGAAGACTAGGAGCAAATAAAATGTCTTATAAAAAAATTGTAATTAGAAAAAAGACACCAAATGTACCTTATTTCAATTTATAACCCTGAGAAGTCAAAATCATTCATATTCATATCATTGACGACATAAAAGGATGAACACAAACTAAAAGTAGCAATGGCAGACATTGAAAAACATGATTACACTTCATTTTTCTGCATCACTATCTCCATTTTAGAAAAAGATTGTTACAGCACCACTCATCCAAAAACATATGTAAGCAAAGCAACCAACTGATTCTACAAATAAGAATTCTGAACAAACATTTCTATTGTAGTTAAGACTGTCAACAGTTTGTTCCAACGAGTGTATCAACTTCTTAAAACATAAATGACTACATCAAAAGTTAAAAGGTCAGCGTTTCATGAACCATTTGCAACTTATGTTGTATCTGAAAAAAGAAAAAGAGGTAATTGTAATTGACAAGCAAGCTCATTCTTGCTGCCTTTTGGAGTAAACTCTCACCTAGGACACACTAGATGAAGAGGCTTTCGTATCTAGTTGTGCTTGCGGTGGGCCTTCCCTGCATATTTCCTTCACAATACAAGAAAATTTGAGGAGCTAATCCTGACAGACACAGCAACACCTTATTGACATACTAAAGTTACCTTTGATGAAGTCGATGAACTGAATGGTCCATACTGAGCCGGAATAAGTGGTTCAAAACTAAAGGATGTTTCTGAAGAATTGATATTTGCCCCTGAAGGTATCACGACTGACTGATTTGGGATGCCGCGATGCTCTGGAAGAGTAAAACCAGGTTGCGCCGAGGATTCTTCATTTGCAGAAAATGTACCTGCTACCGGGTTCATGTTTAACAATCCATTTTCCTCATCAAAGCTCATTCCAGCAAGGGGTAGTGGCATTGGGTGTAATACTCCTGGTAAGGACAAGGGGTGGAGACTCCAACCATTTCTCATTGTTAACATCTGCAAACAAATCACAATTAATAAAATAATTAAAACTAGAATTGTGTTTTCCTTTCCAGTCTTTCAGTACTTGTCAAGATAAATCGAGTTTTTCCAACCTACTTCCATAGCATTGCACCAAATAATAAGGTAATGTTCTATCATTCAAACACGTTAAACCACCAAAAATCTTTGCAGAATGGATATGCAGTAGAACAAGCACAGACAGACTAATGGAAACCATACCACGCCAGGAACTAATGGAGTAGATGGGGAAAATATTAAAGTAGCTCTCTGTCTAAACTTGATGGCATCTAAAGGCAAATCTCATTTGCAGCCACAAAAGCAAATGAAAAATAAAAACAAAAAATAGAACCCCAATATGATTTAACCTTGAGGCAGTCAGCTCATCTCAACTTGGTAGGACAATGGAGTGTCAACATCATACTTGCTGATTAATTTGAGATCTCATGGTACAAATTGGTAACAAATGTAAAGATGCCATCTCTACCAGAAACTTCCATCAGATGTTTTCAAGTCAACTTTAAAGTGAGTCCATCAACAAAAGGTGTTTCCTCTTTTTACCATATTAACAAAGAAAATCACAATTTCCTCCCTTTTAGAGGAATCAGCAGTAGCAGTAGCAGTACCGAATCAGAGCCACAATTCATGTTTACCCTCCCCAGTCTTCTTTCTTAGCGTTGAATTCGGAGGCACAACACAAAATATCTAAACTCCAAATCATACAAAAGAATGCATTGTGGACCCTCTTAAGAAGGAAACAATGGTCCTCTATTATAAGCCAGAAACTGGATGACCCTACATCTTAAACATGGAACAGTTATTGCAAACTTGCATTCTAATGGACCCTAATCTTCGGAAATACACAGTATGGTATATGCTAAAAATGCCAGAAATAAAATGAAAAGACAACCAAACAGATAGTCATAAACGCACAATTCTCTCAGCATTAAAACAAGAGACAAATGAAGGTAAGCACTCACTTGTACTTGAAGCTGCAGCTGTTTCAAATACTCAATTGCCTCATCCAGCATTGAAGCTTTATCCGTCTATCACAAGCATTAAAACCAAACCAAAAGAAATTAATTCCTCCAAAACATCAATCGAGTTTTCAGATTTAAAACAGAAAGTCATTAATAAAAAAACCCACCTTGTTAGAATTAGGAATCAGGTTCTGTAAAGCTTTCATTTTCTCATTAATCCTGCTCCTCCTCCTCTGCACCAAAAAAATCATCTTCAAACCAAACCCATTACAAAATCTCGCCTTTATCACCTTAAACAAAACAGATTGGAACTTTATGAAGGAAAGATTAACCTTTTCGGACAAATTATGAACCTCAGCAGCCCTGCTCCTCTTCGACGAACGCCGAGGTCGTACCGTGTCGGAAGGCAACTCTGACACCTTGGAACCACCTTTCTGGTCACTCCAACCCCGAACAGATTTTAAACAACAAGCCTTAACACATAAACAAGCATTGTGTCCACATACTCATAACCAAACTAAACCAAATACCTCGCTGTCGAAACTTAAGTCGTTAAGATCGCTCTCAACGGAGACGCCTATCCTCTTCGGGACCCCAGATGACGCCGCATTATCCACACTCCGCTTGGAGAAATACCAGCCAGGATCGGAATACTCGGAGGAGCGGTGGTGGCAATCCATTAAGTCGGCTGCAGCAGTGGTGGTGGAGGATGAATTATGGAGGAGATGTTGGAGGAAACTGGAGATTTCTTCGGGCTCAGATGCAGGTGATGAAGCCGCTCCTCCGTACAGATCCGCCATTAAAGAAAATCACAAAGTCCTTTTTCAGAGAGAGAATCAAACTGTAAGTAATTAGTAACGCAAGATTTTTTGTTGGTATACGATATCTTTTCCGTGCAAAACCGTCTCTCTCTCTCTCTCTCTGCAAAGAACGAATGTTATGGTTATGGAGAGAGAGAAAGAGAGGGTTAAAGGGCTAATGAGGATTTTGACGATCGTGAGAAATCGAGCAGAAGGTTTGTTTGGAATGAAATTTGATTAATCTCCCGCGCTAATTATGGTTTTACTGGGGTTTGGGAATTTTGTTATTTAGTCCCTGAGGTTAGGTATATTTATGTTTGGCGAGCATTTTGGTAAAAAAAGGAGAACAAAAAGTCAAAGAAGAGGGTGTTATGGAGGCGGAAACGTCAGCAGAGGCAGAAAGAGATAGGCAGAATGCATTTACTCAAGAGGATAAAAAAAAAAGGTGCAATTCCCGATGTCACTTTGTAGTGGCGTGTGCTCTTTCATCCTCTCCTCAACCAAACCAACACGCCTTCCACTCTAAACAATTTTTCCTAAACAACCAACACTTCTGTTTTGGGCGAAATTTATGATGGTTTTTAAAGTTTGATGTATTATTTATTTTGGTTCTTCTTAATTTTAAAATAATTTTTTCTGTCTTTTATTTTTTCTGTATTTTACTTAATAAAAAATATAAAAAGACAAAATTATTATTTATTTTAAAATTAATTCACTTTCACCTCCATCCCTTTCACCTTCTCTTTTCCTCAAAATTAAACAAATTCATTTAAAAACCAAAATTAGCCAAACCCAAATAAATCCACTCTACCCTCAAAAACTAACACAAGCCAATCTAAAAATCAAAATTAACTCAACTAAAAATCAGATCCAAAATTAAACACACCTAAAAAACCTTAATAACCCAATCGATTGAAATTTACAGGTTGATACAAGCAATGGAAGGTTTAAACCAACCTTAAATCCCTAATTTCCTAACTTGATACCTAACCCTCTCTCTCATAGACAATGCAGAACCTCCACCAGCGACATCTCTTTTTCTTATCGACTGCAACTACTAACCCTCTCAACTCAGCTATTCTCCCATTCTCTCTCATTGCGGCTCACTCCTTTCTCTTCCACCTTCTTTCTCTACTCAGTTTGTCATCGCAATCTCTCTCCTCTCCATTGGAGGCGAATTTGGAACTGAAACGCAAACAGGAAAGAGAAGTGAGGAAATAGAGATCGAGGCAAAGAGAACCAACTCCACACGACTTCTTTCTCCTCACCACCATCACCTCCTGGTCTCACTCTTCCACCACCACAACCGAACCTACTAGCATCTCCACCTCCTCACAGGCCCATCTTCTTCCCCTACAACACCTTCGCAACCACTGCTTCCTCTGGATCTGCTCGAACTGCGAAATGCCTAGCCCAAGACGATGTCGTTTCTCTTCTTACACTCACTAATTTTGCCTCAAAAAATTACCTATGTGCCTCTCTCTCAAAAGAGGGACAAGAAGTACAGAATAGTCATTATTTATTTATTTTTTGGTTTATTTGAATTGATGGTGAGAAGTAGTTGTTATTGTTGTTTAGAAAGAAAGAGAGTTTGTGGCGGAGCAGTATGCTCTTGTTGGGTTAGTCGCTGAGTTTCGCCTCGCATCTGAGTTTGCTCCTATCGGTGTAGTCATGGTGTTGATATTGATGTTGTTATGGGTTTTGTTGGAAATGTGGTTAGGGATAAGAAATTTTTGAAATTGGTTTAATATAGGCTGTTTTTGTCGCAGTGATGATTTGGAGTTTTTGGATTTTGATTTTCTTGTATTTTTTTTATTTCTCTACTGGAATTATTGAATGAAACTCTATTTTTGTGTTGAAAATGGTAGTGGTGGTGGTGGTGACAACGGTTGTTGTGGTGGTTGTTGGTGTTGTTGGGTTCAGTGATGTGAGAGAGATGGAGTTGATGAAAGAGAGAATGAGAGAGAAAGCGCTGATGAGAGAGACAACGACTTTGATTTACTAGAGAGAGAATGAGAGAGAGTTGATGAGAGAGTAAAAAAACAGAGTAATTTGAGGGTATTTTTGTCATTAAGTACTTAAAATTAAAATGTCTCATGTGTCACGTCAGAAAATCTTACGTGACTAGTTATATTTGACTAACTGTAACCGACAGAGAGACCGGATATGCTATTTTAAAACTAATAGGGACCGGAACAAACATTACACAAAACCTCATGGACCGTTATAGATTTCGCCCTTCTGTTTTTTTTTTTCATATTTCATGCCTTTTTTTTCTTTGAACCCTTTCTTCATATTTCATCCTCGACCTACTCTTATCCAAAACAAACAAATATCCTCGACCAGCTTTCCTGTCATCGGTTTGATGAAAGCTTATTACTTTGGTTTTTTTTTACGTCTCTTCAAAAATAATATCGGTTGGAAGACAATTAGTTTGTTTGCAAGAGCTTTTGTTGATAAGAAAATGAAAATTGAACACAAAAAATATGAATAAATGGTACAAAATCCAAAAAGATAATTTGGTATTGTCAGCAAGCGAAACGTTTATATATATTTTGGGCAAATAATTTGTTCTAAACTTTGTTCTAACCAATGAATTTCCATTACATTAGCACTGAAATTGTCCCCCGAAGAACAGATAAAATAACTTGTTAAAAAGATATTTCAATCTGATATCAAGTGAACTGGTAAGACCAAATTCTCTTTTCTTTTTCCGCGAGGTATAAATGTCGTATAAATGGAGATATAAGATGTCCTACTATCCCCGTTAAAAAAAGATATTCTACCATCAATATATGGCAACAATTTCCGTCAAAAAAATATTATCCCAAAAAATAATCCAAGTTTCCACCTACGAGGCTTAATATAGCAAGGAAGAGAATGGGCAACCCGAGACCCCAGCAGGCTCATAATAATTTTGAAAGACCAGTATGGGCCCAAGAACACAAGCCCGCCCACATCTTCGATTTTTATTTTATCTAAACTAACAGCACACACAGACTCGTTCAGTTTTGGCGACAGGTTTCACAAACCAAAACCACGCAAAGAAAAAGAACGAAGATAAAATGTAACTTTTCAAAATTGTTGCAATTTGCAACTCCAGAAACATGATATTAAGATGAGCATAAAAATGAATAATTGAATATCCAACAGACTCGGTAAAGAGCAGAATCTACCCATTTTCAAAGACAAGAAATTGTTCGAAAAATAGTAATGCATTTCTCACCTCTGTAGACAGTTTGCATCATCCACCAAGGATTCATGTTTCATTCCACTCATCGACACAAAATCACCTCCCGGGACCGGCATGCGGCGGAACGGTGCAAAAGGTCATTCAGAATGGGCAATGCACCAAAGTGTAGCAATTAATATATTGACTCCAGTTACTAATTTAAAGACTGCCACTTTTTTTTTCTTTCTTCATTTTCTCTAATTTTCTGAATCTAATTGGTTGAATGTCAACACTCCTTTTCTCATGTCACTAGCCCGGTTGTCTTACAGATCGGGCACAAGTTCTTGTGCTTCAGCCACTGTTTGATACAATCGGAGTGGAAGTCATGTCCACAATCCAGTGTTCCGACATCCTCCCCGTCGTCATATTCCTCCTGTGTCAGTGTGTAATGAATAATTCAGTGACATGCAGGGACCCTAAAAGGAAAAATGAAAAATGAAGAACATAACCATTACCTGACAGACGCAGCATGGTTCTGCCTCCGCTTCTCCTCCTCCTTGCTTAACATAGTTGCGTCTTCTAAGTTGGTTTCCTATAGTTTCTTCAGACAATCCGGTATTTACATTTCCTATTCGTTCTCCTAAAGCAAGCAACTCCTACAGTTTCACAACACACTGCATCAGTATATCAAGATCTCGAACAGAGTCAAAAAGCCAAGCGCAAACCATTATATACTTTACCTCATATGACATATTATCCACGTCAAGCCGCATATCCCTGTGCCTATCGTGAATATCAGGCATTCCAAAGAGAACAGATTGATCGAGAATCATGACATCCTGATACACAAGCAGGGAAGAATTCAAACACTAGATGACCTTATAACCCAAGCATCCAAAAAAAAATAATCATAGACCTCGCTCATAAAGTTTGCATGGGCTTTGATACTCCATACATTTGCTTTTAGCATGTTAAATATCAACCTATCTGCCATTCATTCATGCACTTGATACCTTAGTTATATGTCCCAGCAAAGTGAAAGAGCAAGAGGTTAAAACATACTGATCACTATTTGAAGGTATAAGGCAACTAAATTAGTCAAAGCCTTGAAGCCAACCAAGCTGCAATTTTCAAATTGGATATGAAATGGCAAATATATGTTATCACGCAGAAGGTGAATGGAATCTTTTGAACAATTGTAACCAGTCTTCACCATAATCATTCGACCAATGCACAAATTACCACCCATATAAATTCACTTTTAAGAAAACAACATTGCCTTGCAGCTTAAACTTCAATTTCCAGGCTTCCTCAATCCATTTTTGGTTGTTTTACTACTGACAAATATACTAAATCGAGCAATGGATCATATGCACTAAATTAATGTCCTCGAGACAATCTCAGATTTAAGGAAGAATAAGAAAGAACTAACCTCAAATCGCAAGCTCTCCCTACGCATAAGATCCAATACATTGAGAATCTGCTGCAAAAACAGAAAAAATCAATGTAAGATATAACAAGCATACACATAAATACACCAAATACAAAACGAATTACACCATATAACATACTATCAAAGAGGAAGAGACCCCTGGGAAGAATGGACAAAGACCACTCATTTTCTTACCAATGTGCATGTAAGTGTGCAGACAACACAAGTAATAATACACAACCAAGACAGATGATAAAAAATGACTTAAAAGGCCAATTACAAGAAGGGCTGAATGACCGGTCAAAAGTTTTCCTTGAGACCTCCAATGAACACATTCAACCCATGAAAGCAAAACCAAACAAGTTTATAGACTAGAAATAAGCGCAGAGTACCAGTGAAACTATGACAACACACAAGCAACAGCCCAGTGTTTCAATGAAATAAATTCACAGCCCAACAAGTGAAACCTGCAAAACATACCTCAGGTACAACAAGCCTGCTCCTTCCTTCACCAGAAGCAGTCAAGGCTCGCAAGGGATAAGGAATTCCAGGAATACCTTCACCATGTCTCTCCATCCATGATGACAATCTTGGATATGACCGTTGATGCCCCTGGTTAGTAGCACCAGATGGAAGCACCACATGCTCTGGGGAAGCGGATGGGCCTGAATGTACCGGAACACTGCTTGGGCCTCCGGAGTCAGAACCATTGACAGAAAATAACGAACGGCGAACATAATCTGCCATTCTACGTGAATATCTAGAATGAG
>CAODLS010420050.1:0-10154 GCA_948243855.1 Flueggea neowawraea | reverse complement strand
CAATTAATCAATAATCCTAACTCTAATTAAAATAAAAACTAAATTACACTTGCTAGGGCAGGGAGACAGTGTCGGGCGTCGGCGAAGGAGAGGCAGTGGCGAGGTGGAGAGCGGCGTCGAAAATGCATCGGCGTGGGACGTGGGTGGAACCGTGGAAGTGGAAGTGTGGAACCGTGATATTGGAAGGAGTTCTGAGATGGGGAACAATGGAATGAACGAGTCAATTAGAAACGCAGCACAACAACAGCAGCCTTACTTAAATTGTTTTTGATTTCAGTGTCGTTTCGCTCCACCGATTTTTTTTAATTTTTAAGCCACAGGGCGAAACGATGTCATTTTGCCCTGTGGCTTAACAAAAAGAGTTCTATTGCTTCCGTGCTTCGTCTTACTCCGTGACTCCGTCCTCCCCTTAGCCTTAGATCACCTCCAAGGCTCCACCTCAAGCTTTGATGGGGGCTCTAATTGCTCTCCTCCGGCACCAGTAGGTGCCCGAGCACTCACTGGTTTCTTGGTGGCTCCGTCACTGTGAAAAGGGGTAAGATTGTGAGACAAATTGGAGATTCACTAAGATGTAGACTTCATGAGTTGAATTGCTTTGTGTAACTTGGGATGGAGAAAATACTTCCTGAATGAATCGGGGATTTTCACATATGTATGTCATTTTATTGAAGGATATTCATGTTTTAAATTTCAAAAGCTATCTGTACTTGTTTACAGGGTGTTAATAGTAGTATATAATTTTTACATATTAATTTATTTTCTACGTATAAATTATGGTATTTTTTTATTTGAAGGGCAGTAAAATTTAACAAACAATCGCTTTTACAGGAAATCATTTATATGTGGACTTTGCTGTAGATTAAGCCGACAATTAAATGGGTCAATAATTCCCAGAATGTAATCTTGAATTATTTAATGATTACCATTTTTTATTAGAAAAGCTGTTATTCATTTCTTTTGCCTACCTAAATTTGTTTATGTGCTTGTGAAATGAATCCAATATATTATAGAGAATACTCTGAATTTGTTTTTTTTCATATCCGATATGTCTACAAATTAGTACAGACATAATTTTTGTTCCTAACAAAGTCGAACCATATAATATTGGAGGTACATTATCCTCCACATATTTGAATTAAGATCGATTTTCTTTTTCTGTTATTGTAAATTTTTGACACATCTACTATTTATAATTGTAAATTTTTGACACATCTACTATTTATACAGATGTGGGATCCTCTTGGCATATTGGATGTCATTGTTAATCACTTACAGAAAAAAAGAAAAGATAAGATACATATGGAGAGAAAGAGGGAGGATGAACTTGAATTATTGCAGCTCCTGTTGAAGTTGAACAGCAAGTCCAGGCTTAGAACTTCCACTATATTTTTGGTATCAGCAGCTTCAATCTGGCTATAGCATTCTCATTCGCTTGATCACAAGATCAAATATTTTTCTTTGTCCATGCCTAATGGCTACATGCGATATATTCCTTCCATTGTTGTACTCATTTAGTGTTTGCTCCAGTATCTCCAGTATCCCATTCTCAGTTGCAATAAAAAATGGTGGTGGAGTGTAATTCACCGTTCTCATTCTATTTACAATTATTTTATTGTAATTAGTACTTGATAATTAAAAACAATTTACATAAGTTTTTTTCACTCTTTTGTTTTTGAAACTGGAAAAACAATTTATATTTTTCTTTTTTAGTTTTTTTATGTGATACCATTATTTATTTTTTTTTATTATTTATCTCCTTAATTAGCGTGGATTTATCATTTAGATGTGCTATATATCAACGGCATGATTTGTTTCTCAATTTTTTTCTTATTAAATTCAATGTCACTTATTTACATAATTATTTTTGAATTTTTATAATATACTTATGATCTTATAAATTTTTTTAATCGAAATAGGGGCTTGTTAAATTTTTTAAACTTTTTATAATTAATTTTTATTTATTTTAGATATTATTTTTTCTTACTATATCGATATTTTAGTTTATTAGCTTATCATCTAAGATATTTTATTTTAATAGTTTTAAATTTTTGTCATCAATTTCATTATACATAATTTTTATTATAATAAATAGATTTCGGTTTAGTTGTACAATTTAGCATAATAATTCATACAAATATATTTAAATTAATAAAAATAATATATTGTATATTAATCATGTAGACATGTACGAAAATAAATATCTACAACAAAATTATCCATTACAATAAAGTTTAATATAAATTTGTAAATATTTTAATATACTGATAAATTAATGAAATTTTATTTATTTTATAATATGTGTTGTATTTATAGATATCGATAAAATTTATGAGTTAAAAATTATTAATCAAATATTATATAAAAATGAAAATCAAGTGCAAAGCATGTGACAAAAAACTAGTGCTTATAAAAGTGAGAATGGGGTAAAAAAAAATTGGACTAATATACCCTTGTTTGTTTTTTATAATTACAAATCTATTGACTTTTTAAAATAATCTGTAATTATGTCAAAAAAATATAAACTTTATTTGTTCCGAAAAATCTTTACCTTATTTTCAAATTTATAATTATTTTTTATTTTCAATTTTTATTTATTTTACAGATTTTATTTTATCTTTTTTCAAATAAAACTATCTTTATCTCCTAATAGATTAAAAAAATTATCTCCAAATATAATTATTTAAAATAACTAAATCATAATCTAAACTATCTATTTTATATTCTACTTAAAAACAAACAATATCGTGCTTTTTCTTTCATTCACCATCCTCTTCTTTTGAAATAAATTAATTTCTAAATTCGGATGTTGCCAAGATTTTGTTTAATTTAGAACTCTGAAATATAATATTACTTGGATGGAAAATAAACTTGAGCAAGTAATGGATAATAGGTAAAGGAGAAAAATATCGAAACAGAAAGGAAATTTTTTTATATTTTTTAATATTTCATAGAAATTTTATTGTAATATATATTTTTGGTGATTTATGGAGATTAATCTCCATTTTCTACATAACAAATATTTTAGACTAATATGCTATCAATTTTATTTTATGGTTATTCTATTTTAAAATCAATATGACAAACTTGCATAGAGTTATGTTTGGACTTTTTGATTTTGATTTTTAGGTTCATTATGTTGCACTTTTTTCTTCAAATATAAAAATAATAAAATAAATAATATAACCTACAACATTGTGTTGATTTATGTGGTAATATATGTTTGATATATATTTACTAAAAATATTTTTTACAAAGTACACTTAAAAGCAATATAATATGTTTCATATTAAATAAAATTGAAATTAGAAAACATATTTATATTAATCTTGTTATAAATTTTATCATATAGTTATTAAAATTACAATTACAGTTTTATTAAAATCGTTGGAAAAAGTGTTCATTTGGGTGTTTCATTTAATTACAAGTCAACGCTAGTCACTACTTGAATTACCACGGTTGTAATTAAAATTATTAAATAGTTTTGATTGCCGTAAGTCGATGGTATACCAAATTGAGCGAATAAAAATAATGACTTTTCTTTCACAATTCGGATATTTATGTCAAGATCTGTACAATTAAGCGACAATGATATATGTTTTGGGATTTGGGTGGTGGGAAATAACATCACACACACATATACATAGGAATAAGAGGCATAATGAGAGAATTTTTGTCATCTAATCTCTTTATGTTAAATCAATAATGATATGAACTGTTGTTGTGTGAAAGAGGTCTATTTGTGAATATGATTTAATACGAAAATGGGTGACAGGAAAATATGTTGACATTTGATACAAAGTTTCCAAACATTGCTAATAATATCAATTAACTTCATTTTCTTGCTAATCATAACCAACCAATTGGGTTCTATAATTTGGGACCATCAAATAGATGGTGGGGTTTGTTAACCAGGGCTATTTATGCCTCGGATTGTCAATTTATATTTATTTTTTTTGGCTCTAAACCAGTAATATATTTATAAGAAGATTTAAAAAAAAAAGAAATAAAACATAAAATATGCAAAGTAAGGCCATAGTAGAAAGTACGTGGGCTATATCAATTCCATATATTTTATTGTTTATATAATACTATAAACCAATTTGATTTTATAATAAATTGACTTTCCTTTCTCAGAATCATAGTAAGCTAAGAAGAAAAACAGCGTGCAATTTGAACAATGGGACAAATCACAACATATATTTTGGGGCATGGTTATTTATAATATATCACATATTTTGTATATATTGTACTTCTAAAAAGAAATACAACATTTTCACTATACATCTAATAATAATTTATTTTTTTTAGGTTTAATACATAAGAGCCCCCTAAACTTGCTTTATTATTATTATTTTTTGTTACCTTGAACTTTGCAAGATAATTCGGTACCCCTGAACTTTTCAGGTAGTAATTAATTACTAGGCAAAATTCAGGGGGTAATAAGAAAAAATTAAATAAATTTATGGATTTCTTATGTATTAAGCCTAATTTTTTATCTATCATAATTTTCTACATATAAATACTTATATTTTGTATATTAAGAAGAAGCGAATTCTGAATATTAATTAAGATATATTTCTATGTGACTATAGCAAGATTGTTTATCGCGGGTGGTAACTAAGTTGATCATGCATATCTATTTTTCTGACGCTTTAGGGCCTTGGTTCGATTTTTGGGGGTGGCCTCGCATGTATTCCTGAATATTCTACCTCGACGACGTTGGTTGGATCATTATTGCTTACCCCAATGGCAAGGTTTAACATTTGGTACTACAATAACAAAGTTTGACTTCCATCATACATAGCTATAATTCATTGAATATTTCGTAATAGAGGATAATCTATATAGTTAGGCACAATAAGAGTTACCGACTACTGGTCGTTATTCTACTCTTTTCTCTACAGAAAAAAAAAAAAAAAAAGAGAAGGCAAGATTGTTTAAATAAGATATCTAGAACTACAAGACTACAACTTTCTAAATCGAAGTGCGATATACCGCATAAGTCAACCCCACCAATTAAAAATGTCGTCTTTTATGTATTTTTTAGGATATAGAAAAGTTGGGTGGTTTTAAATACATGCACAAGGCTTAGATCTTGGTGTAGCAGAATCGAAGTGCAAATATTTTATCTGCAGATCTGAGGTTTGACAAAGCTTGCTCGCAGTTTTCTGGATCATGGTTGTCGGCCTCAACCATCTTCCTTGGACCTTGACTTCAACCCCTTTTCTTATTATTTTTCACAAACTATTCCAAACATGGCCTCAACCATATTTCTCTGCTCTGTCCTCATTTATTTTCTCTACTAGTTTTTTGCGATATGTAGATAAATTAAAGATCTGATCTAAACAATAATAAACTTATAATCTAATATATATTAAAGTCGATATTTCAATTTTCAATAAAAGACAAATGAATAAAGAATAGAAGTCTTGCATGGGAAGCTAATAATTGAAATAATCTTGGTTTGTTAGGGTTTGGTCTTGGCGGGCAAAGCTAAGCACAAAAGATGAGACTTATTTTTAAAAATAAATTCTATCAA
Source organism: Flueggea neowawraea (assembly GCA_948243855.1). NCBI lineage: Eukaryota > Viridiplantae > Streptophyta > Magnoliopsida > Malpighiales > Phyllanthaceae > Flueggea > Flueggea neowawraea. Next base: position 4,615 of record CAODLS010420050.1, on the reverse strand, counting down.
GGATTTTAACAATAGAGTAGAAGACCATATCTGAATGGACGAAACCTATTTGAGGGGAAAGATTCCAACAAACAAGACACTTATAAAAGAGAGGCAACAACAGCAAAGAGTGCCGTTTGACCACCCGGAGAAAACCCTAATTAAATTCTGTCAACTATGTTTTTTGCTTTAGTTTGATGTTCTCTCATTGATCTTTCAATTTCAACCCTTGTCAAACAATCTACTTATTGACCTTTTAGTTTCAATCACTGTTAAACACTCAGTCATCAATAAAAGTCATTAGTTTTTCCTTTCACTTTATTTATTTTCGTTATTGCAACAAGGTTTCTTATCTTCACAAACGCGAATTCATAGGAGCACCTTTTTGTTCGCTTGATTTTTGAAGTCTAGTTGTGCATTTTACTATGGTTTGAAGAGTTTTCACAAATCTTCTTGTACGCTTTTGTTTGATTTATTATTACCTGATTTTTTCATTAAAATTTGGTTAAAACAAACACTAAATAATCCAATGTTTGTTTTTTAATGGGAGCTAATCAAATGACTTATAAAAAATTGTAAATGAGGCTGAATTCCTAAAGATCACGCCGTTAAGAATTACGATTTAGTTAGTTAATAGAACACATTGGTTTTTTTCTTTTTTTGCAGCGTAATAGAACACATTGGTTGGGTCGACCTGCTCACAAATGTTTGCAAATATATCTAATCCATACTCCCATAAGCACTGCAGTAGTTGAACCTTAATTAACATTAATTGATGACATTTGAGGCTTTGATAAGTTTTTAGTGGACATCATTGGAGGATTTTTTTTAATAGAAACTAATCATTACACCACTAAATCAGTGATGTCCAGAAAGCGTTTATGCAAACGGAAAAGCTTCATCCATTTTACACCTACATCTTATAGTATTCCGTACAGATAATGGCATTGTCAATGAATTGCCCGTTCTCCTTCCATCTATAGATTAGTGGTAATGAAGCAACCACAACTTCAAATAACTTCAAGATTAACGAATGCCTCAACTGAAGTTAACAACTCCTCTTACTTGTCCACGAAATAGCATTATTTGACCACCCGATATTCTCCGGAGACTTGTTAATGAAGAGAGGTCGGATTGTTTGCATTAACCACGCACGTAAAAGAAGGAAACAGAGCAGCAAACTGGTTAACTGACTGGCTACAGAGAAAAGCCCCGACTACCATCAAGGCCATTCAACCAAAATATTATCCATTTTAGACCTGTTATTGGTCTTCTCACAGTTTTACTCTAAAAAACATACAAGTAATTTGAAAAGCAAAAATAATTGTAAATAATTTCTGGTTTTGACATTTAAACGATATGAAAATATAACACATCAATGTAGAACTCAATTTTTAGCAAAAGAAAAGGAAAAATTTTCAAAAAAAAAACAAAAGCAAAAGAAAATAGACTTAAAAAACAAGCACGTTGGAACTTTTCGAGAGGTTTTTTTTGGAATTAATGCTTCAACGCTAGAGAATTAGATTAATAAAATCTACCAAATATAGGTATTTATTGTTCAACTCTTCTGCCCATTAATTAACTACTTGTGGGCACCAAAACAAAAAAACTATTTGTGGGTCGTCTAAACCCTTGTTTGGTTCGATAATTTAACTTACAAGAAAGTTAATTTCAGAGAATTCATATTAGTAAAGAAGTTTGTTATTGAGAACGTTGTATTTTTTTAAGTTTGGTTCACTCATTAATTCTATGAAATTAATTCAGCTAAGTGTTTAGTTGCAATATTTATTTTTTTAAGAAATAGTTTATAAAGTACAATTATGCCATGATAATTAAATTATTAGTTGAATGGATGTAAAATAAGAGGAAGCATTGCAAAAGTTGGATATTTATTATAGGAAAAAGAATCCATTAGAATGGTAATAGATACTTATTGTAGCCAAAATCACCATAATTTGGTTCATCTGCAACACCAGTGTTCCTCATTGGAAGACTTAACATATCAATGAATAAGACTTAAAAAAAGTCTGTCATTTGCCATCATATAAAAACAGAAATGTCCAGTATTATTTTTCAATATCATAAAATTAAAACAAAAAAAAAGTATATTAACGGATAAAAAACACATACCTGAGCCAAGGATTGAAACTTCAAAATGCTTCCTTATGCAGTGATGAACTGTACGACAAATAAAAAAATTGAGGTTCAAGATTTTGTTTTTATATGATTATAGAGGCTATTTTTATCCTATTGGATTATTGTTAGTTAAGAAATAGAAGTTACTGACTCTCCTCTTAATGACTAAATTCCTTGATTTCTAAGAAAATAGAGCAGTCAAATAGAAGTTCTTTTTAACTTTTTTAATTCCTTAAAACTAAATACTCAAGAAACATGAGAGACTCCCATGAAAAACAACAGAATTTCAATCTTGAAGATAACAACCAGGCCAAAAAAAAATCTTCAAGATAACAAGTCAAGGAAGATGAGGCTCTGTTCCCAAACAGGGAAGATTAAGAAAGAAGCAATTTGGCTTCCCCGAAATTAAACAAACATATCAAACATATTAAGTAATATGTTACTGAATACACCTCCTACTATTTTCTCTGTACAATTTGATTGACTTGTATTGTGGACCACAGTCTTTTGACCTGACAATAACCTTCAATTGATGCTAAGAATTTAATAACACAACTTTTAGTTCAACGGTTTTTTACTGAAGTCTTTATAAATAGCAACAGTTATTGTTGATCATATTTTTTAACAATCACACGCTAAATTCAAACATTAAAACATTATTGAATTCATAAACCCTCACAGTTAATATCTCAATAGTATAAAAAAAATTATGTTTATAAACGACTATTAACAAAACTCATATTGAAGAATGACAATATAATCTGCAATCTACCATTTTCAATTAATTAAAAAAACAGCACATTTGCAACTGGCTAAGAACTCGTTACCTTCAAATAGCCTAGTCTTTTCTACTCTTTAACAACTGAGAAAAAATCTAAGTGTTATTATAAAAACTTCTATAAAATTACTCAGCAGGCTTCCCTCGTAAGCACGAGAAATTAAAACTTTTAAAATTGGCAACCAAAAGAGAACATCTAGATTAACATATTTACAACTTCTAAAAGACGTATCAGTCATTGGCAACCAGAACTTCTGGTGGCGCATTGCTCTCCAGTTTCTTAATACGCAGTCTACTCTGGGCGGGAAGGGGAGACGAAACATCAGCATCAACAAGAACTGAATCCTCTTCTTTGAAATCACCCCTCAAGACTCCCATTGCGATTTTGTTCTCGACTAACTGTTGTATCACTCGCTTTACTGGCCTTGCCCCGAAATTCGGGTCAAAACCCAATTTGCCCAACAGATCAACAGCCTCCTTGGTGTAGTGAAGATCAATCTTCTTCTGTTTGAGTCTCTCTTTCAGCCGGTTCATCTAGCAATCGACAATGAAGTATTACATCCCAACTAACAGCTTTGGAATAAGTACATAGGAAGTAGGCACACAATGCAAGTTATGTATCTGATTAAATCTTAAAAACAGAATGCGATAAACATCGAACTTTAGCGAATTTTAAAAAAGAAGCACATATTTGTCACCACAACGAGGAAATCAAACCGGAGGTTTTCCAGTTCTCTTGCACAACAACGAAGTTATTACATCAACACACTCAGATCTAGTTGGCTTCTATTTCCAATAGCAGCTACCAGGACTCATGCAACAAAAGAAAGCACATTCCATTATGTAGTTTATAATTTGGCATGTATATGCGAATTCACCCAATCATTAGAATGGAAAATGGAAGGGCCTAAATAGTTTAACTGGTACGTAACTTCAGGCCCTCGCACAAAAAGATTATAAAAAGAAAAAAAATAAAAAAGATCCCACAAAGGACTTGGGCACAAAGAAACAATATTTTTGTGGCATGTTAATCATTTGCATTCAAAAACCTTCTGCATAGCATCAACAAGAACAAATAAAGATGACAAACAAAGGATACTATTTTGGAAATGAAAAAATAAATATCTTGGGCGAAATTTACCTGTATATCAACAATTTTACTGATCTCTTCTGGATGCAAAGGCTGGAATACTATATATTCATCAATTCGGTTCATGAATTCTGGACGAAAAGTCTGTCTAGCTAGCTCAACAACTTGCCGTTTCATGATGTCATAAACTTCCTTGGTATCTTCTGTGTTACGAAGAGTATCAAGTATAAGATGAGAGCCAATATTTGATGTCATAATCACAACAGAGTTGGTAAAACTGACTGTCCTTCCTTGAGAATCAGTTATTCTTCCATCATCTAACAGCTGTAAAAGAATGTTGAAGACATCATGATGTGCTTTCTCGATTTCATCAAACAGTACAACAGAAAATGGTCTTCGACGGACGACTTCAGTGAGTTGCCCACCTTCTTCATAACCTACGTAACCTGGTGGGGCACCAACTAGACGAGAAACTGCATGTTTTTCCATGAACTCACTCATATCAATTCTAACAAGAGCATTCTCTGTGTTGAAGAGATAACCAGCTAAAGTCTTCGCAAGTTCAGTTTTCCCTACACCAGTAGGGCCCATAAACATGAAGCTGGCTATTGGTCGATTTGGATCAGAGAGTC